>OX589612.1:0-65000 GCA_951329385.1 Polia nebulosa | reverse complement strand
CTTTTCACTTTAAAATTTTCACTATTGTGTGCGTCTCATCAGCGCGCTTCTATTGGTGTATCACACTTGTTATTTTTCACGAAAAAACCCAATTTTCGGAATTTTTTAGCGCGGAGCGACTTAAAAGTGATCTGCTCGCGGCGAGGGGCGCGGTGGGACTGGTTAGGTTAGGTTAGGTTAGGTTAGGTTAGGTTCCCCCCGAATGTGTCCCCACGTTGTCGTCGTGGTGGGGCTTGCGTGTCTCAATGATCTTTGGGGCTCTGCCGGTAGAGTTTCTCATGCCGGAAAGGTCCAAAGTGAGAGACCAGACTAAGAGGGACACCAGGAGGGGTCGCTCCTGACCGATCGACGGTCGTCGATTGGCGTGGATGCGACTATGCCGCAGTGGTGCAGGCGCACCAATGCGGCGGGCGTTTCTCTCCTTCAGGGAAATCCCTAGGAGAGAACTTTCGACGGGTTCGCTGAGTCGGGTTAGCCGGACAGCGAACGGAGGCATGTATAATGCCGCCGTCGGGGGCTTGGCTTAACCGCCTGGCCCAGAGGAAGGACACCTCTAAGATAAAAAACCACCCAATCCTAAGTTTCGAGGCGCGGCGAGGGGATGAATGGCTGGAGGGAGTCCAGTCGTTAGCGCCTCCCCTGTAGAGCACCTGCCGCACTCTGCAGTATGTAGGCTTACCCAGGTAAAAAGGCTCTGCCTGGGTGGACGTATATTTCCTATTATACTCGTGGGAACAAATATGACAGATTTAAATAAAAATAACTCAAAAAACGGACGTGATGAGGAGGTACCGCTTGCCGGCAACGGCAACAAGAGCCGAGGAGGCTCCCGATCCTCGATAGAGGATCCAACTATGTCCGACCAGGACTCGCGCGGTCGCTCCAAATTTTGGAGAAAGCGACCGCACGACGAGGTTTTTTCGAACCGAGTGGGGTCGGTAGGTCTCTCCTCAAGCGAGGAGAACTTGCCGGCTGCAAAAGTGGCGACGGCGAGGAGAGGCCGTGGTCGCACGGTGGCGGGCGGAGTTTGTGCTCCTTTGCCCGGGCGCGACGTTCGGGGTCGCTTTAAGCGGCCCGATACGCCGGGAATCGGCGGGGAGAGTGACCCCGGGGTCTCATCCGGGGTCTCAATCGACGAGCCGGGAGGAGCCACCGTCTCTCTTGTGGGCACAAAATCAGATGCCAAAGCCGCGAAGCGTAGTCAGAGCAGAGCGGTCGCGGCCGACGAAGTCGCCGAAATGGCCCGTCAGGCTCGAGAGCGGCGGGCTGCTCAAGCGGCTTTAGGCTCGAGCCTTACGGCAGAGGCCCTAAATCGACAGGTGCTGGACGGCGTGGATGTGGTCCTGAAGGTTGCGACCAAGTCCGGCAACCTCAAGGGCTCGTTCACCCGTGCCCTTAAGGAGGCGGCAGATGGGATTAGGGAGGCTGTGGAGATCCTCCTCAATCGCACGACCTCGGAGGAGACGGCGAAACTATGGGAGGAGAATAGCCGTCTCCGATCCGAACTGGAGGATCTGAAGCGGGAGTTTGCCGCTCAGAGGCAGCAACAGGAAGCTCCCGCGGCCACTGCCTCCCCTCCTGACGCACCATCGTCGGCCCCTGAACCTGTGTCGCCGCCTGCGTCTGCACTTGCGATGTCGGATGTCGACATCGAGAGAGTGGCCCGCATCTGTATGATGCAGTGCGGTGGCATGGTGTCTGCCCGATTAGAGGCTCTGGAGTCGAGACTCCTCCCGGCCGAAACCCTCCGCCCGCCGCTTGCGGCAGATAGGCGGAGGAAAGAGGAGTCCGTAAGGACGAAGTCCACGCAGGTGGGCAAAAAGCCTGCAGAGGGGGCCAAAAAGCCTACGGAGGGACCCAAGAAGCCCGCGGCGGATGCTCCCGCACCTCCTTCCCAACTAACCGCGCAGCCGGCGGCCACATCTCCCGCCGAGGTACCCTGGACGACGGTGGTTAAACGGCGCCGCAATAAAAAGGCAGCGCAGCCAGCACCTGCCAATTCGGCGGCACCTGCCGGCCCGGCCCCAAAAAAGAGAACCAGGGCTCCCAAGGCTAGGACCCCACGCTCCGAGGCTGTGGTACTGACGCTGCAGCCCGAGGCCTCAGGAAGGGGTGTTACCTTCAAGTCGGTCCTGGCGGAGGTGAAGACAAAGCTGAAACTCAGCGACTTTTCCTCCCCGGCCGGCTTTGGTTTTCGAACAGCAGCCACGGGGGCCAAAATTCTCGAAGTGTCGGGCGCTTCAAGGCATGAGAGGGCGGACAAGTTGGCCGCCAAACTAAGGGAGGTCCTCAAACCGGAGGATGTCCGGGTGTCCAGGCCCACAAAAGCGGCTGAATTGCGCGTGAGTGGGCTAGACGATTCGGTGACCCCGGAGGAGGTAGTGGCGGCCATTGCCCAAAACGGTGGGTGTCCGCCCGAAAGCGTGCAGGCGGGCGAAATTCGCAGCGGTGCTGCCGGGCTAGGCACAGTCTGGATGCGGTGCCCAGTGGTGGCCGCAAATAAGGTCGCGGATGGCAGAAGGTTGCTGGTAGGCTGGGTGTCAGCGAGTGTAAAGCTCCTGCCACCCAGAGAAATGCAGTGCTACCGCTGCCTGGGCAAAGGGCATGTCCGGGCACAATGCACTGCAGACACAGACCGCAGCGACCTCTGCTATCGCTGTAGCCAACCCGGCCACAAGTCGGCCCAGTGCTCCGCGGCACCAAACTGCAGCCTTTGTGCAGCTGCAGGGAAGCCTGCGGAGCACCGACTTGGTGGGAAAGCCTGCAAGGCCCCCAAGAAAGGCAGAAAAAATAGGGTTGTCGGAGGACCTGCGCCCCTCCCACAGCTCGGCAGACAAGCAGCTGACTCCCGACCCAGGGAAAGAGGAGATGCTGGGGAAATGGACTATCAGTGATGGCACAATTCCATTTCCTCCAGGCGAACATCAACCACTCTTCCAGAGCTCAGGATCTATTGCTCCAGAGCATGGCGGAGTGGTTGATAAACGTGGCTGTGGTCGCTGAGCCGTATTTTGTCCCTCCGCGCGATAACTGGGCGGGGGACCTGGACGGTTCGGTGGCCATCATTGGCGAGACTCTTGGCTGTCCCTCCCGAGGACGCGGCTGGGTGGCCGCTCTCGCGGGGGGAATCAACATCATTGGGGCATATTTCTCGCCCAACAAGAGTCTCGCCGACTTCGAGAGGTTCCTTGTCGAGCTGGGTGCAGTCGTAGGCCGGTTCCACCCTCGCCCGGTGCTGTTGCTCGGGGATCTCAACGCCAAGTCTGCGGCGTGGGGATCTCCAGTCACCGATCTTAGGGGTGAGGTGTTGGAGGAGTGGGCCGTTGCGACCGGCCTGACCGTCCTGAATCGGGGCTCGGAGTATACGTGCGTGCGGCAGCGGGGTGGGTCTGTAGTGGACGTCTCGTTCACTAGCTCCACTGTCGCGGGCCGTGTCCGCGACTGGCGAGTCGCCGTTGAGGTGGAGACGTTGTCAGATCATCGATACATCCGTTTCAGCGTCTCCACCCAGACCGCGGGCGGCGGCCGACCATCGGCCCCGAGAACGGACGGTCCTCGCTGGTCGATTAAACAGATCGACAGGGATCTTCTCGAAGAAGCCGCAATCATCCAGGCCTGGGTCCGGGAGTCAGTGACGAATGAACCCGTCGACGTCGAAGAGGAGGCGCAGTGGTTCCGCGGGGCGATGACGCAAATTTGCGATGCGTCCATGCCCCGTGTCCGCACTCAACCCACAAGGCGCCGGTTGTACTGGTGGACCGCCGAAATCGCGCAGATGCGCAAGACCTGCGTGGAGGTCAGGCGCCAGTACACCCGATACCGGAGGAGACGTCGTCGGGTTCCGGAAGAAGAAGCCGCGCGGTATGAGGTGTACCGTGCGGCGAAGAAGGCTCTGTGGCTGGCCATTGGCGAGTCGAAGACTCGATTCAGGGAAGAGATGTTGGCGACCCTAGATCGAAATCCGTGGGGGCGCCCTTATCGTACAGTCCGAGGGAAACTTCGAGCCTGGGCGCCCCCACTCACTGAGAGCCTCGAGCCTCAGTTGCTGGAGGGAGTGGTCGCTGCTCTCTTCCCTGATAGAGAAGAGCACGTGCCGCCGCCGATGGCTTTGCCCACAGCCACGGAGTCGGAGGACGAGGAGAGCGTCCCTGAGGTGACACAACCAGAGTTGAGGACGGCCGTGATGCGGCTCCGGGCCAAAACCGTGGCCCCGGGACCCGATGGAGTTCCGGGCCGCGCGCTCGTCCTCGCACTGAAGGAGCTAGAGCCCCAGCTGAGAAGACTCTACTCAGCTTGCCTTGAGCAGGGCCGCTTCCCCGCTCAGTGGAAGACAGGTCGTCTGGTCCTGCTCAAGAAAGCGGGGCGCCCAGCAGACTCGCCGTCCGCATACCGGCCCATAGTGCTGCTAGACGAGGTGGGTAAGCTTTTTGAGCGGATAATTGCTGCCCGCCTCGACAGTCACTTGTACAGAGAGGGGCCGGATCTGGACGACAGTCAGTTCGGTTTTCGGCATGGGCGCTCCACAATCGACGCCATAATGCGGGTTAGAGTCCTGGCGGAGGAAGCGGTTTCCCGGGGCGGGGTGATGCTGGCGGTGTCCTTGGACATATCCAACGCCTTCAACACCCTGCCCTGGAGTTGTATTCGGGAGGCACTAAGGTACCACAGGGTGCCCCGCTACCTCCGCCGCATCGTTGGGGCTTATTTGGCGGAAAGGTGTGTCACCTACAGGGGACGCGACGGTGAGGGCCGTCGCGATATGTCGTGCGGTGTTCCGCAGGGCTCGGTCCTAGGCCCACCCCTGTGGAACATCGGTTACGACTGGGTGCTGAGGGGCGAGCTCCAACCGGGAGTGGACCTGACGTGTTACGCAGACGACACGCTGGTCACGGCCCGGGGGAGCTCGTATAGGGAGGCAGCGTTGCTGGCGACGGCTGCGGTCTCACAGGTGGTGGGTCGCATACGACGCCTGGGGCTGGAGGTGGCCCTCAACAAGTCGGAGGCCATGGTTTTTCACGGCCCCCGACGGGCGCCGCCGCCGGGGTCACACATTGTGGTCGGGGGAGTCCAAATCGCTGTCGAGTCCACCATGAAGTACTTAGGATTGGTGCTCGACAGCCGGTGGGATTTTGGCCCCCACTTTCGACGGTTGACGCCCAGGTTGATGGGCGCCGCGGGTGCGCTCGCAACGCTGCTTCCTAATTTAGGGGGCCCGAGCACCGCCTGTAGGCGGTTGTACTTGGGGATCGTGCGATCCATGGCCTTGTATGGGGCCCCGGTTTGGGCTTCTGACCTGACGGCCGGCAGCATCGCGATATTGCGAAGACCGCAGAGGGCGATGGCCGTCAGGGCTATTAGGGGATATCGCACGATCTCCTACGAGGCGGGTTGTGCACTGGCCGGATCTCCGCCTTGGGACTTGGAGGCGAGAGTCCTCGCCTCGCTGTACCGATGGCGCGAGGAGGTGCGGACGCGGGGCGGTGAACCGATGCAGCGCGAGATCGAGTTGCGTCGGTCACAGCTCCGCGAGGTCATGGTGGCGGAATGGCGGGATAGGCTTTCGCGCCCTACCGCTGGCCTTGCTACCGTCGACGCGATCCGACCAGTGCTCGACGAATGGCTCGGGAGGAAGCACGGCTCCCTGTCGTTTCGGGCGACGCAGGTGCTCTCGGGGCATGGCTGCTTCGGGAAGTACCTGTATCGCATAAACAGGGAGCCGGACGCTCGGTGCCATCACTGCACCGACTGTCGGGAGGACACGGCGCAGCACACACTGGCAGAGTGTGCCGCATGGGAGGAGCAGCGCCGTGCCCTCGTATCCGAAGTGGGCCCCGACCTGTCGCTGCCGGCCGTCGCAAGTTCGATGGTCGGGAGCGCCGAGTCGTGGGATGCAGTGATCTCCTTCTGTGAAGCCGTAATTTCACAGAAGGAGGCTGCGGAAAGGGAGAGGGAGGCCGTGGCCACTCTCCCGATCCGCAGCAGGCGTACCGGGCGTCGGCGGAGGGCGGACAACGCCCTCTTCCAGCCCCCCTAAATGGGTCCGGAGGGCCGGTGGACTCGGGGTCGTCCGCCGCCCCCCATCCAGCAGGACCCGAGGCGGCTGCGCGTAGTGTTCCGCGTGCGCCCCTATTAGACGTCGCGGGGGGAGGACACCTCACTCTCCCCGCGAACCAGAGGTGGCCCGCATAGGCGGGCCGGCACCAGCCGGGGATCATGGAAGTCGTACTAGCTCTCACGATCCCCGGTCCAAGTGTGGGACGGAACACCGGGGTGGTTTTTAGTCAGTAAGAGTCTGACAGACCCCTTCGCCCGCCCCGGGCGAAGGACATCCATGAGGATTTTCCACCCCGGCAACAAAAAAAAAAAAAAAAAAAAGGTTAGGTTAGGTTAGGTTAGGTTAGGTTAGGTTCCCCCCAAATGTGTCCCCACGTTGTCGTCGTGGTGGGGCTTGCGTGTCTCAATGATCTTTGGGGCTCCGCCGGTAGAGTTTCTCATGCCGGAAAGGTCCAAAGTGAGAGACCAGACTAAGAGGGACACCAGGAGGGGTCGCTCCTGATCGATCGACGGTCGTCGATTGGCGTGGATGCGACTATGCCGCAGTGGTGCAGGCGCACCAATGCGGCGGGCATTTCTCTCCTTCAGGGAAATCCCTAGGAGAGAACTTTCGACGGGTTCGCTGAGTCGGGTTAGCCGGACAGCGAACGGAGGCATGTATAATGCCGCCGTCGGGGGCTTGGCTTAACCGCCTGGCCCAGAGGAAGGACACCTCTAAGATAAAAAACCACCCAATCCTAAGTTTCGAGGCGTGGCGAGGGGATGAATGGCTGGAGGGAGTCCAGTCGTTAGCGCCTCCCCTGTAGAGCACCTGCCGCACTCTGCAGTATGTAGGCTTACCCAGGTAAAAAGGCTCTGCCTGGGTGGACGTATATTTCCTATTATACTCGTGGGAACAAATATGACAGATTTAAATAAAAATAACTCAAAAAACGGACGTGATGAGGAGGTACCGCTTGCCGGCAACGGCAACAAGAGCCGAGGAGGCTCCCGATCCTCGATAGAGGATCCAACTATGTCCGACCAGGACACGCGCGGTCGCTCCAAATTTTGGAGAAAGCGACCGCACGACGAGGTTTTTTCGAACCGAGTGGGGTCGGTAGGTCTCTCCTCAAGCGAGGAGAACCTGCCAGCTGCAAAAGTGGCGACGGCGAGGAGAGGCCGTGGTCGCACGGTGGCGGGCGGAGTTTGTGCTCCTTTGCCCGGGCGCGACGTTCGGAGTCGCTTTAAGCGGCCCGATACGCCGGGAATCGGCGGGGAGAGTGACCCCGGGGTCTCTTCCGGGGTCTCAATCGAGGAGCCGGGAGGAGCCACCGTCTCTCTCGTGGGCACGAAATCAGATGCCAACGCCGCGAAGCGTGCCCAAAACAGAGCGGTCGCGGCCGACGAAGTCGCCGAAATGGCCCGTCAGGCTCGAGAGCGGCGGGCTGCTCAAGCGGCTTTAGGCTCGAGCCTTACGGCAGAGGACCTGAATCGACAGGTGCTGGACGGCGTGGATGTGGTCCTGAAGGTTGCAACCAAATCCGGCAACCTCAAGGGCTCGTTCACCCGTGCCCTTAAGGAGGCGGCAGATGGAATTAGGGAGGCTGTGGAGATTCTTCTAGATCGCACGACCTCGGAGGAGACGGCGAAGCTATGGGAGGAGAATAGCCGTCTCCGATCTGAACTGGAGGATCTCAAGCGGGAGTTTGCCGCTCAGAGGCAGCGACAGGAAGCTCCCGCGGCCACTGCCCTCCCTCCTGCCGCACCATCGTCGGCCCCTGAACTTGCGTCGCCGCCTGCGTCTGCACTTGCGATGTCGGATCTCGACATCGAGAGAGTGGCCCGCATCTGCATGATGCAGTGCGGTGGCATGGTATCTGCCCGCTTAGAGGCTCTGGAGTCGAGACTTCTCCCGGCCGAAACCCTCCGCCCACCGCTTGCGGCAGATAGGCGGAGGAAAGAGGAGTCCGCAAGGACGAAGTCTATGCAGGTGGGCAAAAAGCCTGCAGAGGGGGCTAAAAAGCCCACGGAGGGACCCAAGAAGCCCGCGGCGGGTGCGCCCGCACCCCCTCCCCAACCAACCGCGCTTCCGGCGGCCACATCTCCCGCCGAGGTACCCTGGACGACGGTGGTTAAACGGCGCCGCAATAAAAAGGCAGCGCAGCCAGCACCTGCTAACTCGGCGGCACCTGCCGGCCCGGCCCCAAAAAAGAGAACCAGGGCTCCCAAGGCTAGGACCCCACGCTCCGAGGCTGTGGTACTAACGCTGCAGCCCGAAGCCTCAGGAAGGGGGGTTACCTTCAAGTCGGTCTTGGCGGAGGTGAAGACAAAGCTGAAACTCAGCGACTTTTCCTCCCCGGCCGGCTTTGGTTTTCGGACGGCAGCCACGGGGGCCAAAATTCTCGAAGTGTCAGGCGCTTCAAGGCATGAGAGGGCGGACAAGCTGGCCGCCAAACTAAGGGAGGTCCTTAAACCGGAGGATGTCCGGGTGTCCAGGCCCACAAAAGCGGCTGAATTGCGCGTGAGTGGGCTGGATGACTCGGTGACCCCGGAGGAGGTAGTGGCGGCCATTGCCCAAAACGGCGGGTGTCCGCCCGAAAGCGTGCAGGCGGGCGAAATTCGCAGCGATGCTGCCGGGCTAGGCACAGTCTGGGTGCGGTGCCCAGTGGTGGCCGCAAACAGGGTCGCGGATGGCAGAAGGTTGCTGGTAGGCTGGGTGTCAGCGAGTGTCAAACTCCTGCCACCCAGGGAAATGCAGTGCTACCGCTGCCTGGACAAAGGGCATGTCCGGGCACATTGCACTGCAGACACAGACCGCAGCAACCTCTGCTATCGCTGCAGCCAACCCGGCCACAAGTCGGCCCAGTGCTCCGCGGCACCAAACTGCAGCCTTTGTGCAGCTGCAGGGAAGCCTGCGGAGCACCGACTTGGTGGGAAAGCCTGCAAGGCCCCCAAGAAAGGCAGACGAAATAGGGTTGTCGGAGGACCTGCGCCCCTCCTACAGCCCGGCAGTCAAGCAGCTGACTCCCGACCCAGGGAAAGAGGAGATGCTGGGGAAATGGACTGTCAATGATGGCACAATTCCATTTCCTCCAGGCGAACATCAACCACTCTTCCAGAGCTCAGGATCTATTGCTCCAGAGCATGGCGGAGTGGTTGATCAACGTGGCTGTGGTCGCTGAGCCGTATTTTGTCCCTCCGCGCGATAACTGGGTAGGGGACCTGGACGGTTCGGTGGCCATCATTGGCGGGACTCTTGGCAGTCCCTCCCGAGGACGCGGCTGGGTGGCCGCTCTCGCGGGGGGAATCAACATCATTGGGGCATATTTCTCGCCCAACAAGAGTCTCGCCGACTTCGAGAGGTTCCTTGTCGAGCTGGGTGCAGTCGTAGGCCGGTTCCACCCTCGCCCGGTGCTGTTGCTCGGGGATCTCAACGCCAAGTCTGCGGCGTGGGGATCTCCAGTCACCGATCTTAGGGGTGAGGTGTTGGAGGAGTGGGCCGTTGCGACCGGCCTGACCGTCCTGAATCGGGGCTCGGAGTATACGTGCGTGCGGCAGCGGGGCGGGTCTGTAGTGGACGTCTCGTTCGCTAGCTCCACTGTCGCGGGCCGTGTCCGCGACTGGCGAGTCGCCGTGGAGGTGGAGACGTTGTCAGATCATCGATACATCCGTTTCAGCGTCTCCACCCAGACCGCGGGCGGCGGCCGACCATCGGCCCCGAGAACGGACGGTTCTCGCTGGTCGATTAAACAGATCGACAGGGATCTTCTCGAAGAAGCCGCAATCATCCAGGCCTGGGTGCGGGAGTCAGTGACGAATGAACCCGTCGACGTCGAAGAGGAGGCGCAGTGGTTCCGCGTCGCGATGACGCAAATTTGCGATGCGTCCATGCCCCGTGTCCGCACTCAACCCACAAGGCGCCGGTTGTACTGGTGGACCGCCGAAATCGCGCAGATGCGCAGGACCTGCGTGGAGGTCAGGCGCCAGTACACCCGATACCGGAGGAGACGTCGTCGGGTTCCGGAAGAAGAAGCCGCGCGGTATGAGGTGTACCGTGCGGCGAAGAAGGCTCTGTGGCTGGCCATTGGCGAGTCGAAGACTCGATTCAGGGAAGAGATGTTGGCGACCCTAGATCGAAATCCGTGGGGGCGCCCTTATCGTACAGTCCGAGGGAAACTTCGAGCCTGGGCGCCCCCATTCACTGAGAGCCTCGAGCCTCAGTTGCTGGAGGGAGTGGTCGCTGCTCTCTTCCCTGATAGAGAAGAGCACGTGCCGCCGCCGATGGCTTTGCCCACAGCCACGGAGTCGGAGGACGAGGAGAGCGTCCCTGAGGTGACACAACCAGAGTTGAGGACGGCCGTGATGCGGCTCCGGGCCAAAAGTGTGGCCCCGGGACCCGATGGAGTTCCGGGCCGCGCGCTCGTCCTCGCTCTGAAGGAGCTAGAGCCCCAGCTGAGAGGACTCTACTCAGCTTGCCTTGAGCAGGGCCGCTTCCCCGCTCAGTGGAAGACAGGTCGTCTGGTCCTGCTCAAGAAAGCGGGGCGCCCAGCAGACTCGCCGTCCGCATACCGGCCCATAGTGCTGCTAGACGAGGTGGGTAAGCTTTTTGAGCGGATAATTGCTGCCCGCCTCGACAGCCACTTGTACAGAGAGGGGC
Source organism: Polia nebulosa (assembly GCA_951329385.1). Taxonomy (NCBI): domain Eukaryota; kingdom Metazoa; phylum Arthropoda; class Insecta; order Lepidoptera; family Noctuidae; genus Polia; species Polia nebulosa. Next base: position 54,307 of record OX589612.1, on the reverse strand, counting down.
CGGATCTGGACGACAGTCAGTTCGGTTTTCGGCATGGGCGCTCCACAATCGACGCCATAATGCGGGTTAGAGTCCTGGCGGAGGAAGCGGTTTCCCGGGGCGGGGTGATGCTGGCGGTGTCCTTGGACATATCCAACGCCTTCAACACCCTGCCCTGGAGTTGTATTCGGGAGGCACTAAGGTACCACAGGGTGCCCCGCTACCTCCGCCGCATCGTTGGGGCTTATTTGGCGGAAAGGTGTGTCACCTACAGGGGACGCGACGGTGAGGGCCGTCGCGATATGTCGTGCGGTGTTCCGCAGGGCTCGGTCCTAGGCCCACCCCTGTGGAACATCGGTTACGACTGGGTGCTGAGGGGCGAGCTCCAACCGGGAGTGGACCTGACGTGTTACGCAGACGACACGCTGGTCACGGCCCGGGGGAGCTCGTATAGGGAGGCAGCGTTGCTGGCGACGGCTGCGGTCTCACAGGTGGTGGGTCGCATACGACGCCTGGGGCTGGAGGTGGCCCTCAACAAGTCGGAGGCCATGGTTTTTCACGGCCCCCGACGGGCGCCGCCGCCGGGGTCACACATTGTGGTCGGGGGAGTCCAAATCGCTGTCGAGTCCACCATGAAGTACTTAGGATTGGTGCTCGACAGCCGGTGGGATTTTGGCCCCCACTTTCGACGGTTGACGCCCAGGTTGATGGGCGCCGCGGGTGCGCTCGCAACGCTGCTTCCTAATTTAGGGGGCCCGAGCACCTCCTGTAGGCGGTTGTACTTGGGGATCGTGCGATCCATGGCCTTGTATGGGGCCCCGGTTTGGGCTTCTGACCTGACGGCCGGCAGCATCGCGATATTGCGAAGCCCGCAGAGGGCGATGGCCGTCAGGGCTATTAGGGGATATCGCACGATCTCCTACGAGGCGGGTTGTGCACTGGCCGGATCTCCGCCTTGGGACTTGGAGGCGAGAGTCCTCGCCTCGCTGTACCGGTGGCGCGAGGAGGTGCGGACGCGGGGCGGTGAACCGATGCAGCGCGAGATCGAGTTGCGTCGGTCACAGCTCCGCGAGGTCATGGTGGCGGAATGGCGGGATAGGCTTTCGCGCCCTACCGCCGGCCTTGGGCAGAGTGTGCCGCATGGGAGGAGCAGCGCCGTGCCCTCGTATCCGAAGTGGGCCCCGACCTGTCGCTGCCGGCCGTCGCAAGTTCGATGGTCGGGAGCGCCGAGTCGTGGGATGCAGTGATCTCCTTCTGTGAAGCCGTAATTTCACAGAAGGAGGCTGCGGAAAGGGAGAGGGAGGCCGTGGCCACTCTCCCGATCCGCAGCAGGCGTACCGGGCGTCGGCGGAGGGCGGACAACGCCCTCTTCCAGCCCCCCTAAATGGGTCCGGAGGGCCGGTGGACTCGGGGTCGTCCGCCGCCCCCCATCCAGCAGGACCCGAGGCGGCTGCGCGTAGTGTTCCGCGTGCGCCCCTATTAGACGTCGCGGGGGGAGGACACCTCACTCTCCCCGCGAACCAGAGGTGGCCCGCATAGGCGGGCCGGCACCAGCCGGGGATCATGGAAGTCGTACTAGCTCTCACGATCCCCGGTCCAAGTGTGGGACGGAACACCGGGGTGGTTTTTAGTCAGTAAGAGTCTGACAGACCCCTTCGCCCGCCCCGGGCGAAGGACATCCATGAGGATTTTCCACCCCGGCAACAAAAAAAAAAAAAAAAAAAAAAGGTTAGGTTAGGTTAGGTTAGGTTAGGTTAGGTTAGGTTTTTTTTTTTTTTTTTTTTTTTTTTTTTTCTTGTCCCTGTGACTTTGTCAAATTTCACAGAATTTTATCGCCTACTTTCTTAAAACTACGCACTATATAATTCTATTCCATACCCTGATAGGGTCCTACTCTACTTACTTACTATTGCTTCTTCTCTACCTTTCCAAATTTTCTTTAACAGGCGGTATTTATTTTCTTAACATACTGTAACCGCTTGTAAATATCCTCTACTTTTATCTGATTTATAAATTTTCTTTACAAGGTGTCTTTTCAACATTTTGGACAATCCTTGTGCCTATCTCTTTTTCCTAGTCAGTCATTTTCCATTTTCTTTACAACTCTAGTTGTGCCTACCATCTTATTTTAACTTATCCATCCTAGTACTTAATCTAGTTTACTTACTTTCTAATTCTTATAACTATTTTAACATTTTATGCTTAGTTTGAAAAACCTTATAATACTAATGCTTACACTCTATAAACTTATTTTCTACCATTTCGCCTTATTTTTACTACTGTAACATATTTTTACAAAATATATTGTAGTAAATGCTTAATTGTCTTTATTTCTTTTGTTCACAATTGCAATTGTTTTTACGCAGTAATCAGTAAAAGTTTTACGAGTGAGTTTATCTCTTAGTAGAGCCTCTAGGTTTTAAATTTTTAATTGTACGCCGATTTCCTGCTGCAAATCGTACCTATCCCTATCATGCACCGGGCAGTCTAGCAATATATGGAATATCGTTTCATTAATTCGGGGGTCACAGACGGTTAGGTTAGGTTAGGTTAGGTTAGGTTAGGTTTTTTTTTTTTTTTTTTTTTTTTTTTTTCGGCAGGAGTGGGAAATCCTCATGGACGGCCAGGCTGCCTCACAAACGAGCCAGTCTGGTCAGTGTCAGACTCTTACTGACTAAAACCACACTCCTGCCTTACAGTATATCCACAGACAAGGCGTCCGTGCTCTTGTTTAGCTGTTTACAATTGTTTGCTTCTGGGCAACTCCACATACAAGTAGCGCCACTCCAGAGCACCTGCTGTGTTTTAAATTTTCCATCTCTCGTAAGCCATCCGTTCGAAGCCACACCCCAGAGCGACTCCGACCCATACATGCACCGAAAAGTGATTATTCTGATTCCGAATGCATGCACAGCCCACAGTCACGACTAGTGTCGCTTCAAACAAATAGCCCGATACTATACATGATATAATAAACAATATATACTAATGTCACCTCCATTTTAATACTAATTACATTACTTTAATACTACTAATTACACTTTTACATAAATTACATACATATGCTCTTTTTTTTTTCTTTTTTTTTATTAATTTAATTTAATTTTTTTTTTTTTTTTTTTTTTGTTTTTTTTTTTTTTTTTTTTTTTGGTATTATTGTTATTTGTTGAGCATACTTTTAATTTCTATGAATATCTTCAAACAAAACACATGCCACAATTTACACACACACAAGGACCAACATCCCACCATTAAGTCAACTACGGATGACCCACTCCAGGACTGATCGCCACTCCTTTGACACCAACAACCCCAAAGAGATACCCGTGGCGTCCAAAGCACCATCAACTCATCATTGTCTTGGAAGGTGCATCAGTGACTCAACGACTGTCAGGTCCCGATGCCGCATGGCGTTCTTCATATTGCTGCCGATGATGTCTCTGGTAGACGCTTCTTGTGCCCTTCTTATGAACCTTCCGATGGCGTCATCAGCGTTATCGGCGTAGTACACGCAGTGGTCAGTGTGTCTGGAGACTGCCACTACTGCATGTGGGACGCTACTGTGAATCCTGATGGTATTGGATTTTGTCCTCAAGATGATGACCGACTCGCTGGTTAAACCCTGGGCCTCGTGGATGGTCAGGACACACGATCCAGCACCCACCCCAAATCCCTGGTCAATGAGGGTCTTCTTCTCCTCCTGCGTATGGACCAGGAATAGTGTGTTGGGAAGAGTGCCGGGAATGTCCGCGCCCGTGAATCTTCTGAGCTGTAGGGAGCGGACCTGGTTCCTGGACGAGTATATGCCAGGGTACACTTCCCCCAGGGCGTACGCGACGTCCATCGGATTCCGGTGTGTGCAGAACAACTCTTGGCTGATGGTTGCCACTGAGTCTGGACGGGCGTAACTGAGAGGGAAGAGATCTTCCCTGTCTAGGTAAGGCAGTTGGTTAACATCCCCGATAAGGACCACGCTTACAGCGCCTGACAACCGAACTGCCATTACGATGGCTCCGAAATGGTTCATGAGAGCCTCGTCCACGAGAATGCGTTTGCATTTCTGGGACTCTCTGCACCCGTTCGATAGTATCGAAGCCATCGTGCGCACTTTGGTTCTGTTGTCTTTACCAATTTTGTGCGCCAGTTTTTGCCGCAGGTCTTTAGCGGCCTCGGTTGTTGTAGTGACTATGACGTCGTTGTCCTTATCGAAGTTATTGATCACCCAAGTTGTCTTACCGCACCCCGGAACACCGTTGACCCAATTTATTTCCGGTAGTTCCCAACCTCCGGCCTGACCTATGGTCCTCGAGATTGCTTCCGCCTGTTCGAGGATCTTGTCATCCAGCATGATTTTGGTACACCGGGCTACTATTACAATTGGGTTACTTGCGGGTGTCGCGAAAGTAATGCGGTCAGTCCGCGTCGTTTCTAACTCGTCCAACGGCACGAATCCACTCGTGGCGCTGTACGCAGCCATATATTGACCAGCCATTTCTCCCTTGATGACTTGGGAGGTGGCATTATTATATATGGCTGCTTCGGCCTCCTCTAGTCTCACCTTCAGCAACCCTTCAATCTCCAGCTGGTATGACTGCATGATCTTCTCGCAAGTCATGAGATTGACATCTTTGGTTGCTTTAGTGATGGCTTGAAACTCGAGAAAGGCATTCGCCACATGGTCGCCGGATTTAGTTACCGTCCTGAGTTTCGGCGGGCTGACCTGCCCTCTGTCGGCTCTCGTTGGGGATGGGCGCTGCTGTTTCGGTGGCACCGGAATGGTTTTTGTGAATTCCTGTACTGCGGCCGTCTGACTGATATGATTAGGCTTGGTACCAAAACCCAGCAGCCTGCTCAAGAAGTTGGACACTGATTTCAGTCGATCTTTTGTCCTGAGCTTCTCTTCTATACTGCCACTTTTTTTCCCTTCTGAAGCGGCTTTCTCAGCTGTGAGCCTCTGCTGCAGTCTTTCTGATCCGCAAGGCGTTGTTGGGGCTGATGTGGCGAATGCTTGCTGACCGGTTTCTGTTTTTTTCAGTATGGTACACATTTTGGGGGGTCTGAGAAAACTAAGGTCTTCCCCTCTGTCCTCATAAACCACTAGTTCGTGATCTACCGAGGCCTTAATGCATCCATACCGATCAGCCACTTCACCCCTCTCGTAGCCGATTGCCATTGCGTCCAGGCTGATAATCCGGGGGCGCGTACTCGTGGTCCGGCCAGCCTCTACGATTTTGGTCAGCAATGAGCATGCTTGCGCAAACGGAGTTGCCTCATGCCACTCGAAAAGTGCGATTGTTTTGTTTTGCGATCGCACAAGACGGTATTGGTGTTCGGCAATTTCCACTACAGGTAACGCGTTGAACTTCGTGCGTTCCATGCTCGATTTGTAAGTGCTTCCATTGATCAAGGCTGCCAGTCCTGGTGATAAAGAAACGCTATTTCCCCCTCCTGCACGGCAGAAGCTTATGCCGAGTCTCTCGTTGTTCCTGTTCATGAAGAGGGCTACACTACGCAGTCTGATACCCGGTTTCCCATTCTCCCCGAAGTCTAGAAACTGGCATAGAGCCGAGGTGCACCGGGTTATCGTCGGTTGGGTAAAGCTTACGATGGAAGTGTTTGTGGTAAAGTTTGAGCTCATATCAGTCAGGTGTGTTGGTGTTTGAGTGAGTGTCTGTACCGGTGCCTGTGTGAGTGTTTGTGCACGCGCAGGGGCTTGTGTAGAGCCATTGGCCTTCGCTACGACTTGCATGACCCTACTCGCGAATGCCAAGAATGGTGTTCTGGTGTTCTTAGTCTCCATTATGGATTGGAGTTTGGACTGTGTGACTGACATCTGTATTTCAGTTTCTAGGTCCATTCTTTGTCGTCCAAATCTTGGGCACTCGGTGAGTACGTGCCATACCGTCTCGTCATTGTTGGGATCGCAGACGCATGCGGGACTATCTTTAAGGTGAAAGCGGTGGAGATAAGCTCCGAATCCCCCGTGGCCGGTCAGTACTTGAACATCGGTAGGTGTTAATACCGTGTCTTTAAGAATCTTCCTTGCCGCTTGGACGGTAGGGAAGAATACTTTGGTGACCGAGCCCGTGCTGGAAGATTCGTAGCGCCGCTGCCATTTCTTAACAGTTTCCTCACGTATCTGCCTCTTGACGAACGATATTGGCACCCTGTCGTAGTCGGGGGCTGTCTTTTTAGTGAGTGCAGCTTTCTTAGCCAACTCGTCCGCTCTTTCATTTCCGGGAGTACCAATGTGTGCCCTTAACCAAAACAGCCTCACGTCTCTACCCTCTTCGCGGATCTCACGCACCAACCTTTTAATACCGAGAGCTAATGGGTGAGTGACAGATGGGCTCCTTAACAGATCGAGCGACGATCTTGAGTCACTCAATATGTCGACAGAGGTCATCCTAGACGTTCTCACCAGTTTGACTGCTCGATACAGTGCGTACAATTCCGACTGAAAGACGGTGTTGTGTGGTTCCAGGCGAAAGGTTGAGTACCTGGTCTCCCTGCCTTCATTCCACCAAGTAAGAGCAGCTCCGACTTTCCCCTCAATTTTGCTGCCGTCGGTATAAATTTGAGGTCCGGTTACTTGGCGGTCACTCAGGGTTTCGGGGTCCAGGTTCTCTAGGCACTCGTACTCTGTTATCGTGAGTCGCGACGGATGGGGGATCTGTAAAGGTCCCACCTTGCGCTCAACCTCCCTGCCCGGTGGCAGGTACTCCTCGGAATGACCCTTTTTAATCTTGAATAGGGTTGCAGCCTCAATCACCCGGAGATCAAGAGGTAATTGCCCCGACAGAATCAATGCCGATGTCAGAGACACCGTGCGGTATGCCTTGCAAATCTTCTGCGTGAAGCCCCTCTGCAGAGAGTCTAACTGATTTCTTGTCATCAGTTTCTCTGCTGCTGGAGCCCACGCACTTGCTGCATACAGCACAATCGGCTCTATCACCGACACGTATATGGTCCTTATTATCTCACTGTTTAGACCCCATGTCACTTTAGCTGCACACGCTAGTTGTTTGTAAATATCTGCAGCCTTCTTACATGTGGCTGTCACGTGCGCATTGAAGGTGAGTTTATGGTCTATGGTGAGTCCCAGTAGTTTGATCTCTTCCACCAGATTCAGTCGAGTCCCAGACATATGTATCACGGGGGTGTCGTACTTGAGCCGCTTCGTTATTACCATTGCTTTGGTTTTATGCGTGGCAAAACGAAGCTTATTCTGTACACCCCACTCTGAGATGGTCTGCAACGTGCTTTCGGCTGTCTGCTGCAAGGAATCAACCCCCTGAGACGAGAAAACAAGGACCACATCATCTGCGAATGCTTGACAATATACCCCCATTGCTGACATTTTCTCCAGAAGTGAGTCTAGGATGAGGTTCCAAAACGTCGGACCGGCTATTGAGCCCTGGACGCATCCCTTTGTGGTACCCTTCTCGCTAGATGCTCTGGCGTAGTTGACCCTGACGCACCGGTTTTCTAGATATGAGGCTACAAGAGCGTACAAATTTTTAGGGCATTTTTTGCGCTGCATCTGTACCTTGAGAGCAGGCCACCACGCGTTGTCGAAGGCCCCCTCTATGTCCAGTGAAACTAAAAGCACTACCTTTTTGGCTTTGACTTCGGCCCGGATGTGCTCTATCAGATCATAGAGGGCGTCCTCGGTTCCACGCTGCGGCATGAACCCGTACTGGCTTGTGTTGAGTGTGGGGAGGAAATGGTGTTGCAGTCTGCCAACGACAAGTTTTTCGACGATCTTGCCCAGGACCGAGAGCAGTCCTATTGGTCTGTATGATTTCGGATGGGTGTAATCATCCTTGCCCGGCTTGCGGAGTATGCACACGTGTGCTACTTTCCAATGTTTTGGGAAATGTGATAGGCAGAGACATTTGTTTGCCAATGCTAGGAACACCTCCCTGTTGCAGTTGATCGCAGCAGTGCAGATGTCGGCCGTCAGACCATCAGGACCTGGAGCTTTTTTTGGGTTCTGTGCCTGAAGGACCATTTCCAGCTCTGCTGGTGTAAATGGTGGGTCGTTGGCCGACAAAACTTCGGTGTTATTAAATTCCTCCGCAAGTCTCCGGACCGACGTGTGGTGTTGTTGTTCTACATCTACTGAGTCGTCGGGATAGAACGTTTTTGCCAGAAGTTCCGCCGATTGTTCCGGGCTTAAAGTATCGCCGGCGGTGTTCCTCAGGAGCGTGTCTTCCTGTTTTCTGGCTGTCTTCCGTAAGACTCTGTAGATACCGTCCCACATACTCTCCCGGTCCTGTGTTGAGCAGAACTGCTTCCAGCTTTCTGTTGCTGCCTCCATTGATTTGGTCTTGTAGTTTAGTTTGGCCTGTACGTACTCACCGATTACAAAATCCCTTCTACTTGGGGCCGCATTCCGGATCCTCCTCTTTTTGGTCAGAACCTCCCGTTTCAGTTGTTCTAGGGAAGCTGACCACCACGGGGCCCTGGAATCGGTCTTCCTTGTTCCAATCTTTGGAATCGACCGTTTGCATGCGTGGTGTATCAAGTCAACATAAGTGGTGACCATCGCCTCCAATTCCTCTGGGTTCGCAACCTCCATTACTCTGGCTGGTGTGATGGTTTTCTGAGACAAGTTTGCCGTGAAGTGTGTCCTAAAGTCCAACCATTTCGCCTTTTTGGTATTATAGATCCGCGTTGAAATGGATTTCAACGGTTCCAAAGCTCTGTCAAGGCGAAATGAGAACGTGATTGCGTTGTGGTCGGATGTTGTTAAATTTCTGTCCACACGCCAATCCTCGACTCTTCCCAACAGCGACTCACTACAGGCAGTTACGTCCACGATACTCTTGTATAACCTACCACGCCTGTAGGCTTCGAAGGTTGGGGTTTGGCCCGTATTGAGGATCTGAAGCTCTTGTTCAGACAGGAAGGCGTTGTATGCTGCCCCGCGATGGTCCTCGTGGTCGCTTCCCCACCACTGGCTCCAGGCGTTCACGTCTCCCCCCACTAGGACGTTATTTGTCTGTAATTTATTGAAAACCTCTTTTGTTCTAAGGAGGTAAGGGTCTATGTCTTGGTCTCCCTCGAAGTAGACGGATATCACACCAAGCTTTAACTGACCTACCTTCAGCAAAACGGCTGCAACGTTCTCGGTTACGATCTGGGGGTCATGAATGACCTCCAGACTGCCACCGAAAATGACAATTGCCGCTTTTACTGGTTTTTGGCGGTTTAGGGTACACTGAATGACTTGTGTACCTGGGTTCTGTTTCATAACACCTGTGTTCCCGACATACGGTTCCTGGACAAGTGCGATTGAGAATCCCTTCTCTACGGCCACATGATGCAATTCCGTCGTTGCAAGCTTAGAGCGGTGCAGGTTAGCTTGGATGACCTTTAACCTGCTTGTTGCTGGTCTTGCGTTCTGAAGGGTGACTGTGCTGTTGTTCTCTTGGTCGCCTTTAGCAATAAGACACCCGTGACCTCGCTATGTCATCCCATTTCTTTCTTTCTGGACACTCGTTGCTGAAGGCTACGTGTGCCAGTACTTCTCCTTCTTTTTTCGCTCTCTGGCAGTTTGCGCATGTCGGAGGCTTGGCCTCAGTTTTGGAGCTGCATGCTCGTTCGTGGTGCTGACCACTACAGTAACTGCAGGTTTCTTTTTTCTCCTTACAGAGTGTTCGTGTGTGGCCATAACCGAGGCATTTAGTGCACTGCACTAGCGGTGATTGGTCCTCTATTGGGCATCTCTGGATACCCAGGTGGACCTTACCAGCCTGTGTGAAGCTCTGCCAGAGAGCTGGAGACAATTCCAGAACTGGATGACACTCATGAGGGTTCCTCGCCCGCTTCCTGTATCTAAGTTTGATGGTCTGTTCGTCCATTTTGACGTTCTGGAGGAGATGTCTGTTCTGCGCTTTGAGCAGGTCTACCATCTCGTCGTCACTGTACATGGACAGGACTCCTCTGATACAGACAAGCGGGTTGTGCGGTTTTGGTTCGTGGATTTTCAGTAATTTGTTCTTTTGGACCTGATCCTTTATAAGGTGAAGATCCTCTTTGCTGGCGCAGCTCAACACAATTTTTTGGTTTCGCGCCTTCCGAACCTTATTGACTTTGGCCCCCGTCTTCTTGAGGTCCAATGAAGTCCTGACCCTCTCGATTATATTGTCTCCTGTGTGTTTGGGATCTGTGGACGAGATAATCAGGGTGTGGTTGGGACACTTAGGAGTCTGTGTCACTTGGGCGTAGGTCGTCATGCCCTGACAGTTGGCCACAGTGTCCGCTCTACTCATTTCAGACACCCCTTTCTCTATAGTGGCCAAAGTTTTCTTGACCTCAGCGACCACGAGCTCCGTGCTGAGACTTGGCGTCGATGGTATGGCTGCAGGTGGTTCTTTGTCTCGCAGCACTCGGAGGTCAGATGACACGATTTCTAGTCTTTCAGACAGAGGCCTCAGATGAGGAGTCAGGTCCAAAGGTTGTGGTGGTGGAGGGGGGGAGATCATGGGTCTTTCTAGGATCTGCGTGACCATTTCCTGAAGTGTAGTGACTTGCGTCTGCAGATCTTCAAGCTTCTCGGTCGAGGAACTCGAAAAATCGCCCGGGGCTTGCGGCGGAGGTAAAGAAGGCGATCGAGACTCCGACATGTCCATTTTCAGCTTTTCGACTGATTGTCGGAGGACGTCAAGCTGGTTGGAGACGCCTGCGGTGTTTGTGTTTAAGCGGGTGAGGTCCTCTCTCACCGTTTCCCACTTCTGTTCAGCCACCGCGGGTGCGCTGTCTTTTGCGACCGTCTCATGTATGTTTTGCATGGCGTTTGCCAGAGACTCAATCGCCCTCCGGCTCTCTTTTATATGCCGATACGGTTCCTCGGTTTCGTAACCAAGCCAGTTCCTAATGTCCCTTGCCTCTTTAAGGGTGTCGGCTATGTCGATACGAGCGAGGTGGAGCTCAGACGTCAAACTCTTTTTGAGCTCGCCCATTTGCCGGTTATGGTACCTCTCGACGTTGATGAGCTCCTGCGCGTTTCGGACACGCTCTTTCTCCAGGTTGTATTTATGCCTCGCTCGTGAGTCGGCAAGAGAGAGAACAATCTCGTAAAGTCCCTGGAGACATTCATGGACTGTTGATTTGAGCTCTCTTTTGGTGTTCTTGGACTCCTCTAGCGCGTCCTTACCTTTTTGAAGGAGCTCATTGGCCTCGCGAGTCGCCAAGTCCATCTCGACACCAGTGCCCCTCCTGGGTGTTCTGTAGAGGAGGCTGGGGCGCACTGCACGGACCGGCAGTCCTGAAGAGGAGGCGACAGAGCTTTCCTCGTCCGAGATAATTTGACGAGGGGGGGAGATACCTACCTGGGCCCAGTCTATAATTTTCGCCGCCGCTTGAGCCGCTGCCTCCATCGTGTCGGGCACTGATGAAGTCCTCGCTGAGTTGTTGCCCTCAGACGCCACTTGCTGGGCTTCCGCAGGTGGTGTAAGCCTTTGTGTGGACGCCGTTCCAACTCCGACACCAGATTCTGAGGCTGCCTTCGACACCGTAGGCCCAGTGAGGATGGTTGGTGGTTGCCGTTCAGATGTGGTTGATTTCGCGGCATTTTTGAGCACCCTTGTCCTCAAAGAGCCCGTCCTAGGTGCGACCTCCGCAGCTGACTTACGGGTATTAAAATTGGTAGACATTGTAGTTATTTTTTCTTTTTTTTTTGTATTTACTTAGGTCTAACAATAGCTTAGTTATACTATTCAAATTAAAACTAGTTGAAAATATTTAAAAATTAAGAAATTAAATACGTATATATATATCACACAAAAATAAAAGAGTGATGGAATGTAAAGACGCTCGATGGACTGCGTCTGCGTTGTGCTCCGGAGTACACGCCGGTGCGCGTCAGAGCCAGATGTACGCTCTGATTCTCTATGCTACGATGCAGCGTTGAAGCGCTGAAGGTGACTCGAGGAGACTTCCTGGTCAATATTTCTCTCTGGGTGCGTTATCCTCACTTTCTGCCGGGGCCAGATTCTTCCTTTTCCTCTAACGAATCTAATGAGTCCAAACTCGATGGTGGTATCTTTGCTGGATCCAGAGATATACTTCGGGGGGGTGAAGTAACCGAGAGGGGGGTGGGGGGGGGAAGGTTTCGTGGGAATGCTATGGAGTGTGAAAATACCAGGGTTATACTGAAGCAGTTAGTGGAGGGGGTAAGAAGTCTGGAAGGGTGGGGGGAGAAGGTCCTGCTTTCCTGGTTCTGGAGAGCCCAATCACGGGTACTCTAGGTCCAAGGGCTTCAAAGTACCCTGGGGGCCTATGTATATAGTGAGGGGGCGGGGAACAGAGGGGTGGAGGGGGGAAATAAGGGTTGTGGAAAAACGAGGGGTGTTGTGGAGGGGGTAAGGTCCTTGTGTCCCGGTTCAGACGAGTCCAAACACGAGTATTCCCAGACTTGGGAGTGAGGATTTCCCTAGAAGTTACGTTTTTGGTGATGCAGGCCGAGCTCTCAGTGGCAAAGTCCTAAAGACGGCTTCGAAGGCGCCAGGTATGTCCGAAGTAAGTATCGTGACGTAGTCCCTCGTGTAGAGTTGGCGATAACGTCACGCCTCGTGGAGGTTTGAAGTGCGTTCCGTCTAAACACCACGTGTTTAGAGGTTATATTGGCTGATTTTAATGCCTAATAACTTTACTTGTGATGATCCGATTTCCTTGATCTTGGTGTCTTTGAACGTGGAATATTAACGATTCACAAGAAATTTGATCTCGTTACGAAAAACACTAACCTCCAAGCCAGGGGAGTCCTCCAAAGTTGCTCACTTATAACTTCTGATCCAGGTGACTCAGGATGTTGCCCACATAAATCCTGGCGAGTCAAACACTTATTCACCGCACTATAACACAAGAACACGCGCAGCATAAAAATTTCAATTTTTATGAATTTTTGACGTGGAGCTGATGTTGTTGCGACCGCGTATGGCTGTGCACTGGGTTAGGTTAGGTTAGGTTAGGTTAGGTTAGGTTAGGTTAGGTTAGGTTAGGTTAGGTTAGGTTAGGTTAGGTTAGGTTAGGTTAGGTTAGGTTAGGTTAGGTTAGGTTAGGTTAGGTTTTTTTTTTTTTTTTTTTTTTTTTTTTTCCTTCTACCCCCAACTTAATTGGAGTCTATGCTTAGCCTATTCTTATTCATTCATTCCAGTTCTCGCTTTTATTCCTCTCGTACTTTCATTCTGCATACTTTTTCTTTCTAGCATTCTTTCATCTTGCCTTCTGTAAGGGTAGGACGCCCTTCTATTCTATATCTATTCTGTCTATTTTTATTTATATTTAGGGAAAACACAACAACACAATGTTCTTTATTGATCTTTCTGGCCAGTTTCTTATTTTAACTTATTTTTATTCCTTAATTTACACATTTACATTTATACAGCTTTTTTCTCTTTTCTTAAAAACTAGTTACATTCTATTGCCGGTGTCTTATTCTAGCTTATTTCTACTTTAACAATTAATCCTTAATGGATTTTCAGCTATTCTTATACTTACATTCTTATGGCTACTTACATTGTAATTTTAAAGTTGAATAATTTTTTGGGCTATACAATTGTTTGCTTCTCATTTAGTTTTTTTTTGCTTACATATAAATACGCTACAGTTTGTTGTTAAATGCTTGACATTAATATTCTACATAATATTATGTAAGCATTTATTGCTTATGCACTTTTGTTTCTCTCTATAACCCTTCTACATATTTTGACGCAAAATTCTAATAATGACTCCCTATTTTTGCCCGCTATTATTTGACACATATTTTCGGCGTCCAGTTTGGTGTTGAGTACGTGCTCGGCCTCCAACCTTTCTTTGTCGAAGACGGGACAACTGAACAATATATGTGGCACCGTTTCATTAATGTCAGGATCGCAGACGCACGATGGGCTCCCTTTACACCTGAACCGATTCAGGTATTCCGAGAACCCACCGTGCCCCGTCATGACTTGTGTCAATACATTATTTATTTTAATTTTCCTGATTATCCTGTAAGCCGCCCTCGCATCCGGGAAAAACAATTTGGTCACCGAAGCAGTTTCTCCGGAGCTGTATCTGTGGTTCCACTCATCGAGCGTTGCCGCGCGAATGCACTGCTTGACGTATGAGACTGGGCACAAGTCGTAGTCAGGCTTTCGCTTGGAACTTTCAGCGGCTCTCTTGGCTAATTCGTCAGCCCTCTCGTTCCCTTCCAACCCCGCATGAGCTTTAATCCAGAACAAGGTGACGGCCTTGTTTTGGACGGACATTGCCCTAATATTGGCCCTCACCTCGACTGCTAGTGGGTGGTATCGGTCGTAGTTTTGAACGGTTTGGAGGGCCGCCATAGAGTCGCTGAAAATTCCAAACGATTGCGCACTGTGTCTTAAGATCTGCCTGGTTGCAACGCATATTGCCAGAAGCTCAGCCTGGTAGACAGTGGAGTAATGTGGGAGAGCAAGTTTGAGAGCTTTGGTCTCGGCACCACCACTCCACATGGAGAGTGCAGCCCCAACCTTACCCCCAATCTTGCTCCCGTCCGTAAAGATACGAACTTCAAGTTCGTTCTGAGCATCAAGTTGCTCTTGGTCTACCAGGCTTACAAGCTTCAGCTCAGCGCGCTCCGCAGGGTGTGGGGCCTCCATTGCCGAGGCAGTCTGCTCGACCCTCCTGTCGCCAAGCGCTGGCTGAGGTACCCCTCTCCTGGCCTCGTATAACGATGCCGCCTCTCGGACACGGAGGTCGAGAGGCAGTATCCCAGCCAGCACCAGCGCGGAGTTCAAGGAGACTGACCGGTATGCCTTGCACAGTTTTTGAGCAATGCCGCGCTGAACAGCCCCCAACTGCTTCATGACGCCCAGCTTTCCAACGGCCGGGGCCCATACGCTGGCGGCGTACAGGACAATCGGTTCTACGGTGGCCACATATATTATTCTTATGACTTCGGGATGAAGTCCCCAGCTTGTTTTTGCCGCCCTAGTTAATTGCTTGTGGATGCCTATTGCCTTTCTGCATACATTTGCGACGTGCGTGTTAAAAGTTAGCTTATCATCGATGGTGACACCCAGGATCTTGATCTCTCTGGACATGGCAATGTCGACCCCGCCCATGCTCAGGCGTGGGGTGTCGTATTTTAATTTGCGAGTGATGACCATCGCGTTGGTTTTCTGCGGAGCAAATTTTAGTTTGTTTTGTACCCCCCACGCCCGAACATGTTCGAGAGCGGCATTGGCACGTCCCTGGATCTCCACCGATGTGTCACCATCGAAGACCAGCACGACGTCGTCAGCAAAAGCTTGGCAATAGTCACCCCGGGCCTCCAGGCTCTTTAAAAGTGGGTCCAACAAAAGGTTCCAGAACATTGGTCCCCCTATGGAGCCTTGGACACATCCCTTGGTTGTTGCTTTGCCGTACTCTTCCCCTGCGTACCTGACTCTGACCCTTCTGTTGCTGAGGTAGCTGTCGATGACCCTCCTCAAGCCAATTGGACACTTTTCCTCAGCCAGACGGACTCTTATGGCTGGCCACCATGCGCTGTCGAAAGCTCCCTCTATGTCTAAAGATACTACTACTACAATTTTCTTAAGTTTCAGCTTCCCGCGTATATGCTGCATTAATGCATAAAGGGAGTCTTCCGTGCTCTTCTGGGGCATGAATCCATACTGGCGAGTACTCATCCCTGGAATCAAGTGGAACTTGAGGCGGGCCACCAACATCTTCTCAAATATTTTGCCCAATATCGGCAAAAGGCCAATTGGTCTGTACGCCTTGGGGGTATTGTAGTTGTTTCTTCCCGGCTTTCTTAATATGACCACAATCGCTTCCTTCCAGGCTTCGGGGAAATGGTGACATTTCAGACAGCCGTTCAGGAGAGCGAGAATCGCCTCAGGGGCACCTCCGATAGCTTGACAGCAAATGTCGGCGGTGAAGCCGTCTGCTCCCGGCGCTTTTTTGGGGTTAAAGGACCTGCACGCCGCCATCAGTTCGGCCATCGTGAATGGTGGATCGCCTGAGTCATCATGTCCTCCAGCATTCACAACGTCAGCCCTCTCTCTGATGACGCGATGGCTTGCGCTGTCGTCATCCGAATGGTCTTCCGGGTAAAATGTGTTCGCCAACAGTTCGGCCGAACCCTTCGCGTCCAGCACCTCCCCGTCCTTCACCAGCGGCAGGTCCTCCTCCCTTCCCTTAGTCCTTCCTATCCACTCGCCCGTCTAGAACCAGAATCTCAGCATTTTTAACATGGCTCAGAACCGTTGCTACCTCAATTATGGCTACCGCGGTGTGTTCCCATTAAAATCGGTTTTTGTCTATGGTCCTCAGCTTTTAGTCGGTTTTTCTCTATTATAGACGTTACTCAACTAAATTTTGCGTCAAATAAAACTGGGCGCACTGTTATGCAAGCTACGAGAATACCAGAAAAAAAAGTTAAAAGTTGATTTTCTGTGGCCATTTTCTGTTGTTGCGAAACTGACAGGAGCTCTGCATTTACAATGTAAATACAATTGTATTTAAAACCCTGTGTATTAGTGTAATATATCAAAAGAATCTTCAAGATTCAAGCTTAACGAAAAACTAAACATGCAGTAGGTTCAAAGTGTGTTGAAAACGACAATATTGAAATAAAAAACAAGGGGAGAGCGCCGCGTCCGGCGTCCGTATTTTGTTGATAATTTTGTATGATTTACTAACTAATCTGTTAGAATATTGCTCGTAATATGGAAATTAGTTCATTATTAGTATTTACACATACTTCGACAGTAAAAATAGGACGAAAATATATAGGATTCCATGTTTTAATGACTTCATTCCACAGGTCGTCAGTACTTGCCATAATTCTGGTTTAAACGCTTTTTTTAAATGTCCACAGTAAAGGTTTGTATAAACATGGAAATTACGAGAGTAATGGCTTGTTTTTTTTCAACGGTTTATCCGACTACGGGGATCACAAAGAAGGGTTATTATTTGAGCTTTAGCACGATGTTTTTAATAAAGCGTACTAACCTTAATGTGATGGTTTGGATTGAATGATTTTGTATTTTTTTCCAACGGTTTACTGACCACAATTTGAGTTTAACCACAATATTAATGCTTACTAATGTGATGGTTCAGATTTAATGATTTAGTATATAAATCTTTTTCAACGGTTTAGCCGACTGCAGCAGAAAGAAGTGTTATGATATTTTCGTTGCACTTTTTTTTCTTTCTTGTCTTTCAATGGTTTTGGGCATGAGAATAATGTTTTTTTTTAATGCCTAATTGCTGTCATAAATTAAAAATAAATTGGAATCTAAGACAAGTTTCGATTTCAGGTCTCAGGATAATTACAATAATTACGGTCTGGAAGAAGAGGAGGAGGATGTGTCTATATATCTGAGTTTCGCTAGCTACTTTATTAAAAAGCCTCCTCCTCGTAATCTGTGTAAACCTCGTAATACACCTTACTTTTAATGTGTGTGTAATGTATTTCGTTAAAGTAAATATGTAAATTAAAAAAAGATATCACATAAAAAAAGTTTATTTTTAAATAGGTAATACATTTTTTACAATATTAAACAACTATGTACATTAATCATTGTCTCATTTCAACAAAAATCACAAAATAAACTAAATGTCGAAATTAAAATATAGGACGGGCAGTATGCAGCCATACGTATGAGCCCTACGGGCGGCCATCTTGCCGTATTTTGCCTTATTTTTGCTAGCGCAGGCGGCATGAAATTAATGCGGGAAGGGGTGTTTTGTTTTCATCTTGTGTGCTACTTAAAACCGTCCAAGTAATGACTTATGGGTATCAAAAGAAAGCTTATATAGTCTAGTTTTATAATACATAGGTTTAAAAGACATAAACTACAAAATTATTAGTAAAAACTTAGTAAGAACAAAAATTTTACTGTTTTTCAACCAAAAATCTCAAGTTTAACTTTTTTTTTAAGTACTTAGAACTAGTTTTTGTGACTTAGTTATCACATATGTCAATTCTATATAGTATCAGCTATACACACGTATTTTTACTTGTGTGTAGAAGCAGGAGATTACGAGATATTAAGCTTTAAATTGGCAACGGGACCCGGCGCTTGCGCGGAAAAATACCAGAGCGAGCGAGCGGACGTAGGTTGTCACTTTTTGGCGTCTGGACTGACGTTTGAAAGGCTATTACTCGGTAAATCCCTTCCCAAACCCCCTCTCTATCCTGTTTTGCGCAGAAGTTCTTCCAACTCTCGATCATGTCCTTGGCTGCTTCCGTTTCATACTCAACTTTCTGTTTCAGGTACTCTTCAACGACCTTTGACCTTCGAACCGGTGCAGCACACCTAATTCTGCGTTTCTTGGTTGCGACTTTCCGCTTCAACTCCTCGAGTTTCTCGGACCACCACGGCAAAGTGAGCACTTCATGGCTCTTCCTAATAGGCATAGATGAGGTGCATGCGTCTCTTATAGCCTGTGTGTATTTACTAATGATGTGATTTATTTGGTCTACTGTATTTAATTTTTCTATTTCTACTTTACTAATTTTGTTCTCTTGCATTAATTGGCTGAGTTTCGCACGAAACTCAGGCCAATTCGCTTTCTTGGTATTGAAGATTCTAGTGGTTCTATTGATTTTTATGCCTTTTGACCTTTTTATTTTAATATTAAAGACAATGCCGTTGTGATCCGAGCTCGTGAGACCCTCGTCTAGCCTCCAGTCGTCAACCAAGTCCAGAATATCCGTCGAGCAAGCAGTGATGTCAACATGGCTGCAGTAACGTTTACCCCCTCGAATGGTGTCGTAGGTCGGAATTTCCCCTCTGTTGAGTATGTTAAGACCCAGCTCATCGAGGACTCCAGACACTTCCTCGCCTCTGTCGTCGATACACAAGCTTCCCCACCAGGTGCTCTTGGAGTTTACATCTCCTCCAACAATCCACATTCTGGAGCCCACTTCTTTCTCCACGCGTTTGAGGTGCTCCAAGTATGGCCCCACTGGTTGATCCGGCACGAAATACAAGGAGACGAACGTCATCCTCCAAGCACTGGTCCGGATCCCCACCACGACGATGTTGTTCGTGGTGAGTTTCGGGTACTGTATTACCGTGAGGTCTTGATCGAAGACCGCTATTGCGGCCTTCACAGTCCCATCTCCGGGGTCAGTGCTCTGGAAGATCCGTACCCCCCTGCGACTCGCCATAGACCTGCCCCCCCCAACATATGGTTCCTGGAGGAGAGCAACGGCAACTCCGCGTTTAACTGCTTCCAACAGGAGCTCGTTGGTTGCGAGTCTTTTCCTCTGGAGGTTGGCTTGTAAGATTTTATAGGGGTTTGGGTTGCCTTGGGTGCCCTTAGCAATACGCCACAGTCGACCGGGCGATTTCGTCCCACTTGCGGCGCGTTGGGCAATCAGAGCTGAAGGCATTGTGGTCAGCGACGTCAAGCTTGGCTCTTGTGCAGTTTTGGCATTTGGGTGGAACCCCCGCAAGCCAGTCAGCACATTCCGACTTCAAGTGCGGTCCGCCACAATGGCTGCACAAGTCGGCTGGTTCCTTGCAGAATCGTCTACCGTGCCCGTAGCCCAGACAGCGCGTACACTGAACCAGCGGGGTTTGATCTTCAACCCTAACGCGCTGGAGGTCCACGTGCAGGAATCCGACTCCCGTAGCCCTTTGCCAAATGGTAGGTGAGACGCTGACCACGACGTGATTTGTATGCGGATTCCGATTTTTCCTCCTGAACTTCACCTCCATTCTGTCCTCCTCTTTGTCAAGGTCATGAAAAACACCCCTGTTTTGATTTCTCAGTGCCCTGAGAACATCCTCGTCTGAGTTAGCAGAGAGAACGTTCCTGAGAATCAACAACGGGTCCTTGTTCTTCACTTCCTCGACATTGAGGTCTAGTCTATCTCCTACCAACTTATTTTTAATTTTGTTCCGTTCCTCCTTGGTCTGGAATCCCATGATGATTTTCCTGTCTTTTGCCTTTCTCACCCTCTCTACCTTAACCCAGCCCTCTTTTGCGTCCACCGCTTTCCGTATTTTGTTTAATACATCGTCCCCCGTTTCTGTATCGTCTTTAGACGTGACAACGATGGAGTGCAGCGTACTTCGTGTTTGATTTATTTTTCCGCTTGGGGTTGCAGTAACACCCGCATACGTCATTATTTTTTGGTCCATTGCGGCTTTTAACTCCTCCATTTTTTTGGTGTTCTCTTGCAGCAACTTCGAGTGTTCCTCGAGTTGTGTTGCTAGCAAGATATGTTCGGAGTTGATCGAGAAGGTGGTGTCGGTAGCGGCAACCACGGGTTCTGTATTTCCCTTCACCCCTCCGGAGATTCTCGCTTTCCCTTCCCTTTCAGCGTCCTTCACCAGTTGATACAGACGATCCACAGCCTCAACGATGCCGTTTTTTATCTCGGTCTTTAGGTTTCTTGAACTGCTCAGATGGAGTTTAGCTTTGTTCAAGCAGGCCCTGGCTTCTGTCGACCGACCCGCGTACTGGGACTTTGGCGGCGTATGAAGCTCTATGAGTTTCGTGCGCAATGGAAGGGTTTTATTTTCCTGCGACTCTTTGAGTTTTGGTGTTATTTTTGCAGGGCCAGCCTGTATCGTCTTGGTGGTTAATGGGGGTGTCGGGTCTGTTCTTTGGGACTTAGCAGCTTCCCATTCTCCAACACTACGTCGAACATTTAAAGGTGATGTTCTTGGCTGTGATGGTGACTTCTCGCTGTCTACCTTCTTAGTTGGGGTCCTCACTCCAAACATGTTGGAGGTATGCGTCAATATAATTTAAAAAATAATATAAAAGTGTAAAATTGTAAAAGTGTATAAAAAGAAACAAAAGTGCGATGAAGATCGTATAAATCTTCAGCTCCAATTTTTAATGTATCTCAACAAAGTTGACACGGTCAGCCTTTTCGTTCAATAGAACTTGTCAAGCATTGAGCTTTTGGGAAGAATTTCGCCTTCAGGCGTCGAAATCGTCAATTTCTAGTACAAAAATTTTTTAAGCTCTATGTAGAGCCGATTTGGTAGCGTCAATGGGTAGCTCTCCTCGTGCCCTTTCAAACAACCCCAAACACGGTACCGCTACGCCAAGGGGTTCCGGAGCTATGGCAGCCTAAAGATTTCGGTTTTTTCTTATATGGCTTCCTAAAAAGTGGTTATTATAATTATCTCCGGAACCACTGGTCCAAAAACCGTCGTGTTTGGGTTTTCCGCACTTGGCTCGGTGAGACCCAACCACTGAAACAGTTTTCAGGCTGAAAAATTCTGACGCCTGAAAAACGCCTGAAAGTTGTCGCCCCCGATAGATTATGGTCTGTTGTTGTCAACAGCGAAAGTCCCGTCGCTCTACGACTCACCGTTGCGGAGATATGTGTGTTTAAAAATCAACCAAGATGGCGGCACAGCTGTCAAAGACGATCTTTGACAGGTAATATCTCCACTTGGGATTGCCGCAGAACACCCGAGTTTGGGCTCTCCCGCCTCGGGCCAGGCTCCGCTATCTGCTGAAACCGTTTTCAGGACCCCGAGAATTTTCAGCTCCAATCCGCCTGAAAACACCGAGTAAGAAAGGCAAGGAGCCCCTGTATATGGAACCGAAATCCGCAGCCTTCTACGACTCTCGGCTCAGGAGTAATAGCGGATTGAAGCTAAACAAGATGGCCGCCGAACTGTCAAAGGTCAGGTTAAAATGCACGTAACTACAGAACGCCTTGTCGGAGAAAGTCCGGGTTTTGGGTGTACAGCTCAGCGTCACCTCAGGTATCTCCCGAAAACAGTTTCAGCGACAAAAATTTTTATAGCCTGAAAACGCCTGAAACCTAACAATTGGCAAAGTTCCCAAAGTTGCACCAATTGTGGTGAAAACCGGAGAGTCATAGGCCCAGCGGCTCCCGAGATATAGCTCGTTGAAATTTTGCACCTAAAAAACCAAAATGGCGGAAAATGATAAAACTCTCAATTTTAAAGTTATGAGGGCCGTGTTTGGGCTTTAATGGGTCACAATAGACGTATTGTACCCAGTCCCTATGTCAAAATTGGTTATTATCTATTAAATTTTGAATAAAAGCCAAAAAATAGAAAAAATTCGATATCTCAGGATCCGCTGAACAGAAAATTTTGAAAAAAATGTCAAAAAATAGCAAAAATCTTACACTATAATGCAATATATTTTCAGTAATTATAAATGCGTACCTTGATATTAAAAAGTTTAAAAATATGATTTTTCTACAAATTTCCTCACAATTAAATAACCACTTATTTTAAAAATCTAAAAATCTTAATTTCTATTCTTCTTGCGAGCGCGCCAAGGACTGCAGTTGAAGATCTTGAAAATGTTGCTTACATCCAGAGATATAATGGTCAGATTTATGAATATTCAAAGACCTCTTAAAAATCGAGTTTGAAAGGTACGACAAAAATACTTGCGGCACCAGTCCGAACTGCTAGAAGAAATGACGGCTGCAAATTTTCAGGCGTCTGGCTTTACGTCTTCTGTTTTTTCAGCTCCACGTGGTTTTCGTTTTTCCAGTATAACTCCGAGCGGCCTGGAATTTTCAGGCCGCCAGGTGGTCAGGACGGTGTGCAGGGGCAATGCCCTCCTTTTTCTTCAATAAAAAAGGGGGGTCGTCGATCTTAATTCGGCTGCGTTTGCGTTTTAAGTTATTTCCTCTTTACTTAACCTCTACAGAGTTAGGTTTTTCAAGGTTTCACGAACTTTCACTGCAATCCGGGTATAGACAATCACATGGGCGTGTAGCTTTCACCTAGCCCCACACATAGACACCAAATTCGTCAAAATCGGACAACTTTACACCACTTTTTTGATTTTTTAACCGCGGAGCGACTCCAAAAATGATCCGACCGCCACGAGAGTCGGGGGGGAACTGGGTTAGGTTAGGTTAGGTTAGGTTAGGTTAGGTTAGGTTAGGTTAGGTTAGGTTAGGTTAGGTTAGGTTAGGTTAGGTTAGGTTAGGTTAGGTTAGGTTAGGTTTTTTTTTTTTTTTTTTTTTTTTTTTTTGGCAGGAGTGGGAAATCCTCATGGACGAACTGGCTGACTCGCAAGCGAGCCAGCCCGAAC
Organism: Polia nebulosa; assembly: GCA_951329385.1. Classification (NCBI taxonomy): domain Eukaryota; kingdom Metazoa; phylum Arthropoda; class Insecta; order Lepidoptera; family Noctuidae; genus Polia; species Polia nebulosa. Next base: position 31,282 of record OX589612.1, on the reverse strand, counting down.
AGTGTCAGACTCTTACTGACTAAAACCACACTCCTGCCGCGCTGATTGTCCTCCGACAGGATCGGAGGCTGTGTTTGCAATTTTGAATTTTTTGTGTTTGTTTCTTTTATATTGAAATCATGACATTAAATGTGTCCTACGCTTGTAGCTAGATAATCGAAACAGTTCTTTTGTTATTCTTCGTGTGTTTCCTCTGAACACACATTACCCACTTAATATAATTTTAAATGTTTACCTACTTATATTATGTGTTGTTGTCAGTATACGTCTTTACCTATTAATATAATTCCTGGTTTAACTGCAAAATATGTTTAGTTTAGATTATTGTTTTTTTTTTTTTTTTTTTTTTTTTTTTTTTTTTTTTTTTTTTTTTTTTTTTTTTCCACTTGTGTTATGTTAAGATACCTAAACTATATTCTCATAATATAATTAAGTATCTTGGTTTTCTTTTACTATTTTATTTCTCTTTACTACTGTTGATGCTATTTTTGTGCAATAATCTAAAAATGTACTCCTTTTGTGGTCTTTCATTAAATTTGGTAAATTTACAACAGCCAGTTTTTCTTCGAGGTCCTGTTCGGCCTCGTACCGCGCTTTCGCTGTGATCGGGCATTCGAGCAGAACATGGATTACTGTTTCGTCCTGTCCCGGTTCACAGGCGCACGATGCGTTCTCCTTACACCTGAAACGTTTCAGGTATGCAGAGAACCCACCGTGCCCCGTGAGAATCTGGGTAGTGAGGCTAGTTGGCTCAAATTTCCGCACTATTCTATAAGCCGCAACCGCATCTGGGAAGAACAGTTTGGTGCCAGAGGCTGTTGCCCCCGACTTATATCTCCCGTTCCACTCGTCAAGCGACTCCATACGGATCTGCCGTTTGACGAATGAAACGGGGCACAGATCGTAGTCCGGCTTCTTCTTCGACCCCAAGGCGGCTTCCTTTGCGAGTTGGTCGGCTCGCTCGTTACCCTCCAATCCTGCGTGGGCCTTGATCCAGAACAAGGAGACACTCTTGTTCTGGAGCTTACAGCGGCGTAGGGTGTCTCTAGTTTCCACTGCCAGGGGATGGGGGGAACTCGCATTGACCACCGACTGGAGCGCCGCCATGGAGTCGCAGAAAATGCCGAACGTGTCTTCCCTACGCTTGAATATTTCAGCAGCCGCTCTGTGTAGGGCCAATAGCTCCGCCTGGTAGACGGTACAGTACGACGGCAAAGTAAGTTTGAGGGCTTTTACTTCGACGGCGCCATTCCACAGGGATAGCGCCGCTCCAACCCTGCCCTCAATCTTACTGCCGTCTGTAAAGATACGCACAGCAAAATTGTTGTGGTTGTTGTAGTGTTCTTCGTCTACCAGGCTGCCAAAGTCCAGATTTTCCTGCTCTGCAGGATGCGGGGCCTCAATCGCTGGAGCCATCCGCTCAACCTCTCTGCCCCCAAGCACAGGCTGGGGTACCCCTCTCTTAGCCTCATACAGCGCAGCCGCTTCGCGGATGCGGAGGTCGAGCGGGAGTAGCCCAGCCAGCACCAGAGCCGAGTTCAGAGAGACCGTGCGGTAGGCTCTGCACAGCTTTTGTGCAAACCCTCTCTGGACCACGTTCAGCTGCTTTATGACGCCCAGCTTGTTGGCGGTCGGCGCCCATGCACTTGCGGCGTACAACAGTGTTGGCTCAACCGCTGCGGTATATATCACCCGGATGACTTCCGGGTGCAAACCCCAGCTCACCCGGGCCGCCCTGGCCAGCTTCTTGTATATAGCTATGGCCTTCTTACAGGCGACAGCTATGTGCTTGTTAAATGTGAGGTTGGAGTCTATGATGAGGCCCAAGATTTTCATATCTTGGGACATTCCAATGTCGATCCCTCCCATGTTCAAGCGCGGCGTGTCGTATTTCAGCCTCCGCGTTATCACCATCGCACATGTTTTGTGCGGTGCGAATTTGAGCTTATTTTTGACACCCCACGCTCGAACATGTTCGAGAGCGGCATTGGCTTGTCCCTCGATTTCTACTGCCGATTCGCCGACGAACACCATTACGACATCGTCGGCGAATGCCTGGCAGTAGTTGCCTCTCCTTTCGAGCTCTTTCAGGAGTGGGTCCAGAAGTAAGTTCCAGAAGATGGGACCTCCTATGGAGCCCTGGACGCATCCTTTGCTGGACGACTTATTGCACTCCTCCCCGGCGTATCTCACGCTTACTATCCTATCACTGAGGTAGCTACTGATTACTCGTCTCAAATTCACAGGACACTTTTCCTCAGCCAATCGTACTTTGATGGCGGGCCACCACGCACTGTCGAATGCTCCCTCTATATCTAGCGACACAAGCGTGACAATCTTTTTCCGTGCCAGCGCTTCGCGAATATACTGCATAAGAGTATAGAGGGAGTCTTCGGTGCTCCTTTGGGGCATAAAGCCGTATTGGCGAGTACTTATCCTGGGGAGTAGGTAGTATTTGAGACGAGCAACCAGCATCTTCTCGTACACCTTCCCTAGGACAGGCAAGAGCCCAATCGGCCTGTACGATTTGGGTACGCTGTACGAGTCCTTGCCTGGTTTTCTAAGAGCCACCACTGTCGCTTTCTTCCAGATCTTTGGAAAGTAGTGGTGTGCTAGGCATTGGTTTAGCAGTGTTAGGAAAAAGTCGGGGTCGCAATTTACGGCCTGTGAGCAAATGTCGGCCGTGAAGCCATCGGCTCCCGGGGCCTTTTTTGGGTTGAACGACTTCATGGCCCTATCTAGCTCGCTTTGGGTAAACGGTGGATCATGTCGTTCATCATGCCTCCAACCGTTTACCGTTTCTGCCAGTTCTCTCATTTGGCGGTGGTCCATGTTGTCGTCCTCCCCTCGGTCCTCGGGATAGAAGGTGTCGGCCAATAGCTTCACTGAGCCCTTTGCATCCAGTGCATTTCCGTCTATCTGGAGAGGTAGATCTTCTTCTCTTCTTGAAACCCTTCCCATCACTCTGTAGATCCCCTCCCAGACCCCCTCCCTATCTTGTTTCCCACAGAACTCCTTCCAACTTTCTTCTATGGCCTTCCTCACAGCTGACTCATAAGTTTCTTTTTCTTTCAGGTACAGCATGACAACCATCGCTCTTCGGACTGGCGCTGCGTTCCTGATCCTGCGTTTCCTGGTGGTGACTAGCTTCTTCATCTCCGCGAGCTCCCGGGACCACCACGGCAGGTTAGGTTAGGTTAGGTTAGGTTAGGTTTTTTTTTTTTTTTTTTTTTTTTTTTTTTTTTTTTTTTTTTTTATATCTGGGCTACCCCCAACATGATTGGAGTCTATTCTAATCTAATTCTCATGCATTCCAGTTCTCGCAAGTATGCCTCTCGCACTTTCATGCCTCATACTTTATCTTTCTTACATTCTTCCGCATTCATTCTTATGGGTGGGACTCCCATTTTCATATCCTAATCTGTTCTATTCTGTTCTTTATTTTTAATACTATTTGTGACCTTACAACTACGACGAGGGGTTCAATAATTTGTACTGCTGTTATTTAATAGTTCTAAAGATTTCTTAGTTAGGTACATTCTTACATTTCTACTTATCACTAATAACAATCTTACTTACTATTTAATTCTTATTCTACTGCTTATCTATTGACATTTTTTATGCTTATTATCTATGCTTACATCTATATACTCTAATTACAATATATGATGAAACATAATTTCTTATTCTTTAGTTTTATTTCTTGTGATCACTTTTGTCGCTATTGCTTCGCAGTATGCGAGAAATTTACACCTATTTTTACCACGCACTATCTCTCCCACTTTATCTCTCTGTAGTTTTATTTCTAACTCACGTTCTATGTTAAATCGTTCCCGCTCGTAAACTGGACACTCTAGCAAAATATGTGGGACCGTTTCGGCTGTGTTCGGATCACAGATACACGATGGGTTGTCCTTGCACTTAAAACGATTTAAGTATTCAGAGAACCCACCGTGTCCCGTCATGATTTGCGTTCTGATTGCGTTAATATCTATCTTTTGGATCGTCTTGTACGCCGCCACTGCGTCTGGGAAAAACATTTTCGTTACTGATGCAGTTTCTCCTGTCTTGTATCTTCGATTCCATTCGTCAAGCGTCAACCTACGAGCGTGTCGTCTGACGAACGAAACCGGACACGCATCATAATCGGGTTTCTTTTTACTGTTTATTGCGGCCTCCTTAGCCAACTGATCGGCCCTTTCATTGCCCTCAAACCCTGCGTGGGCCTTGACCCAACTCAAGTTAACTATCTTGCCTTGGTGGGATATGGCTGAAAGGTTATCCCTGGCTTCCACTGCCAGGGGATGAAGGCAACCGTAATTTTTGACCGTTTGGAGGGCCGCCATGGAGTCGCTGAAGATCCTGAAGCTGCACGACCTACTCTTCCGGATTTCCTTCGTTGCCCTGCATATTGCTAGAAGTTCTGCCTGGTAGACCGTGCAATAGTCTGACAGTGCCAATTTGATGGAGCGTGTTTCGGCGTTGCCGTTCCATATTGACAGCGCCGCACCAACGCGTCCTTGAATTTTACTCCCGTCGGTGTAGATTTTTGTCTCTGAATTGGCACCTGTATCGACCTGCTCTTGGTCCACCACTAACTCGAACTCCAGGTCAACGCGCTCAGCAGGATGCGGAGATTCTAATGCGGAAGACATCCGTTCCACCTCCCTATCCCCCAGCACCTCCTGGGGCACACCTCTCCTGGCCTCATATAATGTGGCTACCTCACGGACTCGGAGGTCTAGTGGGAGTACGCCAGCCAATAGAAGCGCTGAGTTCAGGGAGACGGTTCGGTATGCCTTACACATTTTCTGTGCAACTCCGCGCTGCAACACTCCCAACTGCTTTATTATACCCAGCTTATTTACAGCTGGAGCCCATACACTGGCAGCGTACAAGACGATCGGTTCAATTGCTGCTACGTACAAAATTTTGATCACCTCTGGGTTCAGTCCCCAGCTCACCTTAGCTGCCCGGCACAGCTGTTTGTAGACATTCATGGCTTTTTGACAGACGTTTTTTACATGTGCATTGAACGTCAGCATGTCGTCGACGGTGACACCCAAGATCTTGATTTCCTTGGCCATGGTTATGTCAACCCCGTCCATGCTCAGTCGTGGCGTGTCATATTTCTGTCTCCTAGTAACAACCATTGCATTGGTTTTAAGTGGTGCAAACTTGAGTTTGTTTTTGACACCCCACGACCGAACATATTCGAGGGTGGCGTTGGCTTTTTGCTCAATTTCCATTGCTGTGTCACCATCGAAGACAAGGACGACGTCATCCGCAAACGCTTGAGAGTAAACTCCTCTCTCCTCCAATGCTTTAAGGAGTGGATCCAGGATAAGGTTCCACAAGATGGGGCCTCCGATAGAGCCCTGCACACAGCCTTTACTTGTCTCTTTAGCGCATTCTCTTCCTGCGTATCGTACTCTGACCCTTCTGTCCCTAAGGTAACTATCGATGACCCTCCTCAACACTACCGGACATTTCTCTTCAGCCAATCTTACTCTTATGGCCGGCCACCAGGCGCTATCGAAGGCTCCCTCTATGTCCAATGATACTAGCACAGTTATTTTCTTTTGATCCAACTTGCTACGTAAGTGCTGCATTAAGACATAGAGGGAGTCCTCGGTGCTCCTCTGTGGCATGAAGCCATATTGGCGAGAGCTCATTCCAGGCAAAATGTAATATTTGAGGCGGGCCACCAGCATCTTCTCATAAATTTTGCCTAGAACAGGTAGTAAGCCGATTGGTCTGTAGGCTTTTGGTGTGGAGTAGTCTTTCTTCCCCGGCTTTCTGAGCACTACGACTGTTGCTTCTTTCCAAGCCTGCGGGAAGTAGCTCTGTTCCAGGCATTGGTTCAGAAGGGCCAGAAAGACATCTGGTACGCTATTTATGACCTTACTGCATATATCGGCTGTGAGGCCGTCCATTCCCGGGGCCTTTTTGGGATTAAACGATTCGCTGGCTTCCCTCAACTCTGCCATAGTGAAGGGTGGTTCGTAGTGGCTTTCTTGTTCTCCTTCGTTGACCTTTTCGGCCTCGATTCTAATGCGGCGATGATTATCATCGTCGCTATTGGATCGGTCCTCCGGATAGAAGGTCTCCGTGATAAACTTCACGGAGCCCTCAGCGTCCAACTCTTTCCCATCCCTCACCATTGGCAGGTCCTCTTCCCTACGCGTTGTTCTTCCTATCACCCTATAAATCCCCTCCCAAACCCCCTCCCTATCCTGTTTGCGGCAGAACTCCTTCCAGCTCTCGGTCTGAGCTTTTGTAGCCTCCCGCTCATAATAAACTTTTTGTTCCAGGTACTCCCTTACGACTTTCGACCTCCGGACTGGTGCTGCACATCTTATCCTTCTTTTCCTGGTAGCGAGCTCTTTCTTCATTTTCGCGAGTTTCTCCGACCACCACGGCAAGGTAAGTTTGTCTTTTGATTTCTTGATTGGCATAGTCAAACTACATGTTTCTTTTATGGCTTTGGTAAAATTGTTAACTATTGTATCTATGTCATTGTTATTACTAATTTTATCTATTTCGGATTTCGTTAATTTGTACTCTGCTGTTAATTGGTTTAATTTCTCATGAAATGCTGGCCAATTTGCTTTTTTTGTGTTATAAATTCTAGTTGTTCTTTCAATTTTGATTCCTTTTGATCTTTCTAATTGTATGCTAAACTGTATGCCGTTGTGGTCGGAGCTCGTGAGACCTTCGTTTATCTTCCAGTCGTCTACCAAGTCGAGGATGTTCGATGAACACGCTGTTATGTCCACATAACTACTGAAACGCCGTCCTCCTCTGATTGTGTCGTAGGTCGGGGTTTCCCCTGTGTTGATTATATGAAGACCGAGTTCCCCAAGAGCACCGCACATTTCTTCTCCTCTTCTCCTCTGCTGTCGACAATTGGGCTTCCCCACCATGCACTTTTCGCGTTGGCGTCCCCTCCAACGATCAATGGCTTGGAGCCATTAGCCATTTTGACTCTCTTTAATTGTTCAAGATATGGCTCTAACGGCTTTCCTGGCTCAAAGTAGAGAGAGACCAATGTGATCTCCCAGGCACTAGTTTGGATCCCCACCACAGCGATGTTATTTGTGGTGAGTTTTGGGTACTGTATGACATTTGGTTAGGTTAGGTTAGGTTAGGTTAGGTTAGGTTAGGTTTTTTTTTTTTTTTTTTTTTTTTTTTTTTTTTTTTTTTTTTTTTTTTTTTTTTTTATTACTTCTACCTCCAAACAATATCGGAGTCTATGCCTATCCGCTTTCCTTTCATACCAGTTCTCGCATTTATGCCTCTCGTACTTTTATTCCTCATACTTGGTCTTTCTTTCATTCATCCTCATTTGTGACTTCTTTTGGGTGGGATTCCCAACTATCATCTATCTTTAACTCGAAAGAGTGTCTAACTATCTTTACTTTTACTTTATTATTTTTATTTCTTTCGGGAACAGCAGAAAAACAAGGAGAAAAATTTTTTATTTTGTCTTTTCTTATACATCGTTACTTAAATTAATCTTATGTCTACTTTACATAATTATTATACTAATACAAATACTTATGTCTACTCTATTGATGTTCATTACAGACTTACTTCTATTTAAAATTACAACATTGCTTTTATTTCCTATGTTTTCCATAATCTACCTACATGTCATACAGTTCTTAACTTTCAATTTTCCGGTTTACAGAGACGGGGGAATAATTTCTATTGTTGCTCTATCTAATTTGCTTAAACATACTTATCTTAAACAAATTGTTGTTTTACATACTGCACTTATTTTTATTTTAATTGTATCTTAAAACTATTTTACATCTTTCTTATGTTATGCTGGCCTCTAATATATTACACTATATTATGACAGCATATTTTCTTATGCGGTTTTATTTCTTTTGATCACTATTGATGCTATTTCTCTACAATACTGCAAAAATATGTCTCTATTCTTTCCGGTCATTATACTTGGTACGTTTTTACAGACCAATTCCTCAGCGAGTTGCTGTTCCGTATTATATCGGATTTTCGCGGTAATTGGGCAATCGAAGAGAATGTGCTTAACCGTTTCCTCAACGCCAGGTTCACAGGCGCACGATGGGTCCTCCTTACACCTGAAACGTTTCAGGTATGCAGAGAACCCACCGTGCCCCGTCAGTATTTGGGTGGTTATGTTTGTGTGAGCCATCTTACGCACCACGCCATACGCCGCCACCGCGTCCGGGAAGAAAATTTTTGTGCCCGAGGCAGTGTCACCCGACCGATATCTCCCGTTCCATTCATCAAGCGTTTCCGACCGGATTCTTCGCCTGATGTATGATACGGGACACAGATCATAGTCCGGCCTCTTCTTCGACCCCAGGGCGGCCTCCTTCGCGAGCTGGTCGGCTCTCTCATTTCCCTCCAACCCCGCGTGGGCTTTTATCCAAAACAATGAGACACTCTTGTTCTGGAGCTTACATTGACGTATGGTGTCCCTTGTTTCCACGGCTAAGGGGTGGGAGGAACCTGAGTTGGTAATCGACTGAAGAGCCGCCATGGAGTCGCTGAAGATTCCGAACGTGGTTTCACCGCGCTTGAGCACTTCCCCTGCTGCTCTTTGTAGGGCCAGGAGTTCCGCCTGGTAGACGGTGCAGTAGGACGGCAGAGCAAGCTTGAGAGCCTTCGTTTCGGCAGCGCCACTCCATAAGGATAACGCCGCTCCAACCTTGCCCTCAATTTTGCTGCCGTCTGTGAAAATCCGCACATCAAAATTACTATGGTTACTATACTGTGCCTCGTCTACCAGGCTTCCGAACTCCAGGCTCTCTAGTTCCGCGGGATGCGGGGTCTCCAGAGCTGGAAACATCCGCTCCACCTCTCTGCCACCTAGTACGGGCTGGGATACCCCCCTCCTGGCTTCGTAGAGCGCAGCCGCTTCCCGAACACGAAGGTCGAGCGGGAGCATCCCAGTCAACACCAGGGCCGAGTTCAGAGAGACCGTGCGGTACGCCTTACACATTTTCTGGAGTATCCCACGCTGAACGGTTTGAAGGTGTTTTATCACTCCTATCTTTTTTGCGGCAGGTGCCCAAACGCTAGCGGCGTAAAGGATTATGGGCTCAATAGTTGCTGTGTATATAATTCGGATAACTTCCGGGTGAAGCCCCCAACTGACTTTTGCAGCTCTACACAGCCGCTTATAAATTGCGACTGCCCTCCCGCAAACGATTTGGACGTGGGTATTGAATGTCAGCTTCTCGTCTATTGTTACACCCAGAAGCTTTATTTCTTTAGACATGCCAATGCCGATCCCCCCCATGCTAAGGCGCGGCGTGTCGTATTTTTGCTTTCTGGTTATCACCATAGCGGTTGTTTTATTTGGTGCAAATTTCAGCTTATTCTCGACACCCCACGCCTGAACACGACCAAGAGCGGCATTGGCACATTCCTCAACCTCTAGTGCGGTCTCCCCGTCGAATACTAAGAGAACGTCATCTGCAAACGCCTGGATATAATTCCCCCTATTCTCCAATTCTTTAAGGAGGGGGTCTAAGACCAGGTTCCACAAGATTGGGCCCCCAATCGAGCCCTGGACACAGCCCTTACTTGTGTCCTTTCCATATACTTCCCCGCCGTACCTGACCGAGACTTTTCGGTCTCTAAGGTAGCTGTCTATGACCCGCCTAATGTTAACAGGACACTTCTCCTCCGCCAGACGGACTCTGATCGCTGGCCACCAAGCACTATCGAATGCTCCCTCTATGTCCAAGGATACGAGCGTAATTATCCTTTTTTGTGCAAGTTTTGTGTTAATATGCTTCATTAGGGCATAGAGGGAGTCTTCGGTGCTCCTTTGCGGCATGAATCCGTACTGGCGGGTGCTCATCCTTGGTATAAGGTGGAACTTTAGGCGGTTCACCAGCATCTTCTCGAAAATCTTTCCCAATATAGGCAACAGTCCAATCGGCCTATATGATTTTGGAGTGGAATAGTTTTCCTTTCCAGGCTTCCTCAAAATCACGACTGTTGCCTCCTTCCAGGACGTGGGGAAGTAATGGCATTCTAGGCACTTATTTAGGAACCTTAAGAACAATTCCGGGTCATCATCCACAGCATGACTACAGATGTCAGCTGTAAAGCCATCGGAACCCGGTGCCTTCTTCGGATTGAAGGACTGAACCGATTTTTTAAGTTCAGCCATCGTAAACGGTGGGTCACAAGGATCACTTTGTTCCCCAGAGTTTACTAGTTCCGCTTCCCTTCGAATGGACCGGTGATGGGGGTTGTCACATTCTACGGAGTCTTGCGGGTAAAACGTTTGCGCAAGTAATTTTACAGAGCCCTTCGCATCCAGCACGTTACCGTTTTGTTCCAATGGTCGGTCCTCCTCCCTACGCTGCGTCCTACCTATAACCCTATATATACCCTCCCAAACCCCCTCCTTATCTTGCTTCCCACAGAATTCCTTCCAACTCTCGGTCTGGTTAGGTTAGGTTAGGTTAGGTTAGGTTAGGTTAGGTTAGGTTAGGTTAGGTTAGGTTAGGTTAGGTTAGGTTAGGTTAGGTTAGGTTAGGTTAGGTTAGGTTAGGTTAGGTTAGGTTAGGTTAGGTTAGGTTAGGTTAGGTTAGGTTAGGTTTTTTTTTTTTTTTTTTTTTTTTTTTTTTCGGCAGGAGTGGGAAATCCTCATGGACGGCCAGGCTGCCTCACAAACGAGCCAGTCTGGGCAGTGTCAGACTCTTACTGACTAAAACCACACTCCTGCCTTACATTATCGCCACAGACAAGACGTCCGTGCCCTTGTGTATGCGTGTTACAAATGTTTGCTGCTGGGCAACTCCACGTGCAAGTGGCGTCGCTCCAGAGCACCTAATGTGTTTTATTACATTACTGCGGTTACGGTTCTCCCGCTTCAGACAACTTACATCTAAGCTTACTAACTAGCTTATGTCTACGTGAGTCCATCGTGAATGATAAATAATCTTTTTTTTTTTTTTTTTTTTTTTTTTTTTTTTTTTTTTTTTTTTTCCAACACTTGCATTCATAGACATGCACATGCTCATGCTTTTTTATTGTTATTATTACTATATATATATATATATATTTTTTTTTTTTTTTTTTTTTTTACAAGAAAGTACGAACAAAACGGAATATAATTTACCAATAATGACAGTTAAATGCTTAATAAATTAACAGGGTAAAAATGAGGATGAGGTTTTTGGGTTTTCGGATTGGGTTTGGAGTTAGGTTAGGTGGGGTCTTCTGACCAGGGACTTCGCTACTGTGAGAAGTTTTTCTACGGTGACAGTGTCTCGATGCTGCATGGCCGTCTTAAGATTGTAATCGACGACCATTTTGGTCGGCGCATCCATCGCCTTCTTTACGAAACGGCCCGTGGCGTCATCGGCGTCGTCGGAGTAATAGACGCAACTAACTGTGTGCCTTGACACCGCCACTACCGCGTGGGAGACGCTGTCGTGAACTTGGAGCCTCCTGGATTTCGTGTTAACGATGATAACGCTGTCGTAGGTCAACCCCTGAGCCTCGTGTATGGTCAACACGCGCGACCCTTCACCGGACCCGTATCCCTGACTCACAAGAGAGGATTTCTCCTCCTGCGTATGAACCAGGAAAAGGGTCATTTGGGCAGCCCTCGGTATTTTTGCACCAGTGTAGCTCTCCACCCTCAGAGAGTGGACCTGCGACAACGACGACTTGGAGGAGTATATACCAGAGTATATCTCGCTCAGAGAAAAAGCTACATCCATTGGGCTGCGGTGTGTGCAGAGCAGCTCCCGGGTGATTCCAGCCACCAGATTTGGACGAGTATACCTTAACTCAAATAGGTTCTGTCTGTCCAAAAATGGAAGCTGATTTATGTCTCCGATGAGGACAATCTCGTCTGCTCCAGACAACTTTACTGCCATAACTATGGCCCCAAAGTGGTTCATGAGAGCCTCGTCTACTATAAGACGGTGGTATTTCTCCTGCTCCCTGAACCCGTTGACTAAAATTGAGGCCATAGTGCGCACCTTTGTCTTCACCCGATCTCCTAAGCGGTGCGCAAGCTTCTGCCTGAGATCTTTGGCAGCTTCGGCTGTCGTGGTGACTACGACGTCCTTCCCCTCATCGAAGTGATTCACCACCCAGGTTGTTTTTCCGCAACCCGGAACCCCATTCACCCACCCGATATTGGGCACCGCCCAAATCTCCTGCGATGCTGGGTTGTCTGAAGTCCCTAAAATGGACTGAGCCATTTCAAGGATCCTATCGTCCAGCATTACTTTGGTACATTTGGCGGTAACCACCATCGGATCGTCATCCGGAGTTCTAAATTTTATTTTTCCCGAGCGCTCCGTTTCCTCCTCATCCAGGGCCACAAAACCGCTCTTCGCGCTGTAGGCTGCCATGTACGACCCCGTCATTTCCCCTTTGATGACTTGGGAAGTGGCGTTGTCGTACACCGCAGCCTCTGCTTCCTCGAGCAGTACCCTTAGCAGTCCTTCCGTTTCTCTGTGGAAGGTCTGCATGATCTTTCTGCATGTCATGAGATTGACCTCTCTGGTCGCTCTCACGATTGCTACATACTCGAGGAAAGCGCTCTTCACGTGGTCCGTGGTGCCTGAGATCACTGCGAGGGTCGGCGGGCTGACTTGCCCTTTGTCGGCTCTTGTCGGGATAGGCTTTTGCGGCGTTGGTTCTTTTGGTTTTTTTTTAAAGAACCTCTCCACTGCTGTTTCTTGTTTTTGAGATGGAGATACGCGGCTGGTGCTTGGGAGCAGTGCACTGAGGAAAGTGCCAAAGGCTTTTAGGCGACTCCTCGACCGGGCCCGGTTTTCCGGGCTCGTGGTCTTGCTCTGCTCCATTGCAGCTTTTTCGTTGGCTACCTTCTGCTGGGCCCTCTCGGAACCGCTCTGGATGGTCGGACTTGTTGTAGGGCTCGGCACGCCCGCTGTTGTTTGTCTGGGGGCTTTGAGGTAGCTCAGAGTTTCCCCCCTGTCCTCGTAGACAACCACCTCGTGATGTTCTGAGGCTTTTAGACAACCAAAGCGGTCTGCGACGCCTCCTCTCTCCCCTCCGATCGCCATCGCGTCGACGCTTATAGTACGGGCCGAGGCCTCCGTGTACCCTACCACCTCCCCGATCTTTTGAAGCAATGAGCTTGCCTGAGCGAATGGAGTCTCCACTCCCCACTCGAATAGTGCGATCGTCTTCCCTTTGTGTCGCACTAGACGGCATCTGTGAGTGGCTACTTCCACCTGAGGCAGTGCAGCATACTTGCTGCCTTTCATGCTCGTTTTGGCAGTGCTTCCGTTGATCAGGGCAGCAAGTCCCGGTGAAATTGGTATGCGGGCCGCAGCTCGACTTGAGCCCACGCAGAAGCCTATGCCCAACTTTTCTTCTTTTTTGTTCATAAAAAGAGCGACGCCTCGCAGTCTGACGCCTGGAACTCCGGCTTCTCCACATGCCAGGAATTGCATGATGGACATGGTGCTCGGGGCTGGCTGTAGGCTGGCTACCACTGCTGGTGCTGTTACCGCCGCTGCTGTCGGTTGGATTGTGCTCGTGACCTGTGTTGTGGTGTGTGGTGTATGTGTTGTGCTCCGTATTGCAGTTGCATGCGCTGTGTTTGCTGTGCTTGAGGGTGTGGTCACAGGTGGTAGTCGGTGTCGACTACGCAAGGTTGCGTCCGTTTTGTTAGCTCCCGCCGCAATGACAGCGGCTTTGCTCGCGAATGCCAAGAATGGTTCTCTTGTAACCGGTCTCCCCATGATGGTATGGAGTGTAGACAGGCTTAGCTGGGTGCCTAGCTTTATTTCCAGCTCCATTCTGTCGTGGCTGAATCTTGGGCACTCGAAGAGCAGGTGCCAGACTGTTTCTTCGCAGCTGGGGTCACAGACGCACGAGGGACTATCTTTGAGATGGAAGCGGTGGAGATACGCTGAGAATCCTCCGTGTCCTGTTAAGACTTGTACATGGACCGGTGTGAGGACTGCGTCTCTCAGTGTCCTTTTCGCCGCTAGGACGTCTGGGAAGAACGCTTTTGTGACCGCTCCTGTACTCGAGGACTCGTATCGCGCTTGCCACTTCCTTATAGTCTCCTCCCGTATCTTGCTCCTCACGAACGATACGGGAACCTTGTCGTAGTCTGCTGTCTCTTTTGTTAGGGCCGCCTCCTTGGCCAGCTCATCCGCTCTCTCATTCCCAGCGGTTCCCACGTGGGCCTTGAGCCAAAAGAGCCTCACCTCCCTGCCCTCCTCTCTGATCTCTCGTACATATCTCTTTATTTGGAGAGCCAGGTGGTGAGTGACCGACGGTCTCCTCAGCAGGTCAAGTGACGATCTTGAGTCACTCAAAATGCTTACGGAGGACGCCCTAGATTCCCTCACCATCCTTACAGCTCTGTAGAGAGCGTACATTTCCGATTGGAAGACAGTGTTGTGAGGCTCCAGGCCAAAAGTGCAGAACTTCGACTCCTTTCCGTTTTCCCACCAAGTTATGGCAGCTCCGACTTTCCCCTCTATTTTGCTGCCATCGGTGTATATTTGGGGACCGATTACTTGTTGGTTTGCCAGGGTTTTAGGAGTCAGGTCCTTCAGGCATGCATACTCCGTTGTTATGAGTAGCGCTGGGTGGGGTTTTTGGGAGTGGTGTAAATCACACTCCAGCTCACGGCCCGGTGGTATAAAGTCTTGGGAATGTCCCTTTTTGATTTTAAATAGGGTAGCTGCCTCGATTACCCGGAGATCTAGGGGGAGTTGGCCTGACAGGATAAGCGCCGATGTCAGAGACACCGTGCGGTATGCTTTGCAGATCTTTTGCACAAAGCCCCTCTGCAGTGAGTCAAACTGATTTCTTGTCATCAGTTTATCGGCTGCGGGGGCCCACGCACTCGCTGCATACATCACGATAGGCTCTATCACCGACACGTATATCGTCCTGATTATCTCTCCGTTTAGACCCCAAGTCACCTTTGCTGCGCGTGCCAACTGCTTATAGATGTCTGCAGCCTTTTTACAGGTCGCAGACACGTGCGCGTTGAAGGTGAGTTTAGAATCTATCGTGAGACCTAGCAGCTTGACCTCTTCGACCAGGTTCAGCCGCGTGCCCGACATGTAGAGTACCGGGACGTCGTACTTAAGCTTCCTGGTTAGCACCATCGCGTTGGTCTTGTGCACGGCGAAGCGAAGCTTATTTTGTACGCCCCATTTTGATACTATGTCTAGGGTATCGTTGGCTGTTTGCTGCAGGGGACCGGCTGTGAAGTCCGAGAAAACCAGGACAACGTCGTCTGCAAAGGCCTGGCAGTAAACTCCCATGCTAGCCAACTTGTGAAGGAGCGAGTCCAGGATAAGGTTCCAGAACGTCGGTCCGGCAATAGAGCCCTGGACACAACCCTTCGTGGTACCCTTCTCACTAGTTGCTCTGGCGTAGTTTACCCTGATGTTCCGGTCTTCCAGGTATGAGGTGACGAAAGCGTAGATGTTTTTGGGACAGTTCTTGACCACCATCTGTCTTTTGAGTGCTGGCCACCATGCGTTATCGAAGGCCCCCTCTATGTCCAATGATATCAAAAGCACGATCTTTTTGGCTTTGATTTCGGCTCGTATATGGCCCACTAGAGCATAGAGCGCGTCCTCGGTCCCGCGCTGTGGCATGAAACCGTACTGATTTTTGTGTAGTGTTGGGAGGAAGTGATGCTGCAGTCTGCCAACTAGGAGTTAGGTTAGGTTAGGTTAGGTTAGGTTAGGTTAGGTTAGGTTAGGTTAGGTTAGGTTAGGTTAGGTTAGGTTAGGTTAGGTTAGGTTAGGTTAGGTTAGGTTAGGTTAGGTTAGGTTAGGTTAGGTTAGGTTAGGTTAGGTTAGGTTAGGTTAGGTTAGGTTAGGTTAGGTTAGGTTAGGTTAGGTTAGGTTAGGTTAGGTTAGGTTAGGTTAGGTTAGGTTAGGTTAGGTTAGGTTAGGTTAGGTTAGGTTAGGTTAGGTTAGGTTAGGTTAGGTTAGGTTAGGTTAGGTTAGGTTAGGTTAGGTTAGGTTAGGTTAGGTTAGGTTAGGTTAGGTTAGGTTAGGTTAGGTTAGGTTAGGTTAGGTTAGGTTAGGTTAGGTTAGGTTAGGTTAGGTTAGGTTAGGTTAGGTTAGGTTAGGTTAGGTTAGGTTAGGTTAGGTTAGGTTAGGTTAGGTTAGGTTAGGTTAGGTTAGGTTAGGTTAGGTTAGGTTAGGTTAGGTTAGGTTAGGTTAGGTTAGGTTAGGTTAGGTTAGGTTAGGTTAGGTTAGGTTAGGTTAGGTTAGGTTAGGTTAGGTTAGGTTAGGTTAGGTTAGGTTAGGTTAGGTTAGGTTAGGTTAGGTTAGGTTAGGTTAGGTTAGGTTAGGTTAGGTTAGGTTAGGTTAGGTTAGGTTAGGTTAGGTTAGGTTAGGTTAGGTTAGGTTAGGTTAGGTTAGGTTAGGTTAGGTTAGGTTAGGTTAGGTTAGGTTAGGTTAGGTTAGGTTAGGTTAGGTTAGGTTAGGTTAGGTTAGGTTAGGTTAGGTTAGGTTAGGTTAGGTTAGGTTAGGTTAGGTTAGGTTAGGTTAGGTTAGGTTAGGTTAGGTTAGGTTAGGTTAGGTTAGGTTAGGTTAGGTTAGGTTAGGTTAGGTTAGGTTAGGTTAGGTTAGGTTAGGTTAGGTTAGGTTAGGTTAGGTTAGGTTAGGTTAGGTTAGGTTAGGTTAGGTTAGGTTAGGTTAGGTTAGGTTAGGTTAGGTTAGGTTAGGTTAGGTTAGGTTAGGTTAGGTTAGGTTAGGTTAGGTTAGGTTAGGTTAGGTTAGGTTAGGTTAGGTTAGGTTAGGTTAGGTTAGGTTAGGTTAGGTTAGGTTAGGTTAGGTTAGGTTAGGTTAGGTTAGGTTAGGTTAGGTTAGGTTAGGTTAGGTTAGGTTAGGTTAGGTTAGGTTAGGTTAGGTTAGGTTTTTTTTTTTTTTTTTTTTTTTTTTTTTTTTTTTTTTTTTTTTTTTTTTTTTTTTTTTTTTTTTTACTTATACCCCCAACTTTATTGGAGTCTACTTTCTGTCTACTTACTTTCATACAAGTTCTCGCATTTATGCCTCTCGCACTTTCTTTCCTCATACTTTATCTTTCTGTCATTCATCTTCATTTTTGCATTTTATGGGTGGGATTCCCAACTATCACCTATCTATGTCTAACTTTATTTGCTATTTCTTTATTTTGTTTTATATTTCGGGTGTAATGAAACAGGTAGAATTCTTTTATTCTGTGACTTTTCTTATACATTAATACTTATGTCTATATTACAGATATTCATTTCGGCTTTACCGGAGATCTTCAATGCATACAAGTCATTCATTGTTATTTTACAGATTACTTTCTCTTTATTCCAGTCTTATTCTATTTAACATTTTCTTATTCGGGTCTCACAGAGACGTGGGAGCAGCACTATATGTTATAGTTCTTATTTACTAATTACACTTATTTTAACTTATTTCTATTTTCACTATTGTATCTATTTGCTAGTTTACCTTAAAATTATTTTACAACTTTTTTATGCTATGCTAGTCTCTAATATAATACACTATATTATGACAGCATATTTTCTTACACGGTTTTATTTCTTTTGATCACTATGGATGCTATTTCGCTACAATATTTTAGAAATTCGTCTCTTTTCTTTCCTGTCATCAGACTGGGCAAATTTTGGGGAACCATTTCTACAGCGAGTCTCTGCTCAATCTCGTACCGCATTTTTGCGGTGATTGGACACTCGGTAAGTATGTGCAAAACCGACTCCCCGACACCAGGCTCGCAGGCGCACGATGGATCCTCCTTACACTTGAAGCGATTCAAGTATGCGGAGAACCCACCGTGCCCCGTCAGAATTTGTGTGGTTATACTCGTGGGAGTCATCTTGCGCACCACTCTGTATGCCACAACCGCGTCAGGGAAGAAGATCTTAGTGCCCGAGGCAGTGTCACCGGACCCATATCTCCCGTTCCACTCGTCAAGCGTTTCCAACCGGATTGTTCGCTTGACGAATGACACGGGACACAGATCGTAATCCGGCCTCTTCCTCGACCCCAGGGCAGCCTCCTTCGCGAGCTGGTCGGCTCTCTCGTTTCCCTCCAACCCTGCGTGGGCCTTTATCCAGAACAAGGATACCCTCTTGTTCTGGAGCTTACAGCGACGTAAGGTATCTCTGGCTTCCACAGCCAAGGGGTGGGAGGAACTTGTGCTGGTTACCGACTGAAGGGCCGCCATGGAGTCGCTGAAAATGCCGAATGTGGTTTCACTGTGCTCGAGCACCTCCCCCACTGCTCTTTGTAGAGCCAAGAGTTCTGCCTGATAGACGGTACAGTAGGACGGCAGCGCAAGCTTGAGGGTTTTCGTTTCGGCGGCGCCACTCCACAGGGATAACGCCGCTCCAACCTTGCCCTCAATTTTGCTGCCGTCGGTGAAGATCCGCACTGCAAAGTTGCTGTGGCTGTTATATTGTTCTTCGTCTACCAGGCTTCCAAACTCCAGGCTCACTAGCTCCGCGGGATGCGGGGCCTCCAGAGCCGGGAACATTCGCTCCACCTCCCTGCCCCGCAGTGCGGGCTGGGGCACCCCCCTCCTGGCCTCGTAGAGCGCAGCCACTTCCCGGACACGAAGGTCAAGCGGGAGCAACCCAGCCAGCACCAAAGCCGAGTTCAAGGAGACAGTGCGATATGCTTTGCAGATTTTTTGAGCGATTCCACGCTGAACAGTGCGGAGTCGCTTCGCAATACCCAACTTTTTGGCTGCCGGTGCCCAAACGCTAGCCGCGTAGAGTATTATGGGCTCTATAACCGCTACGTATATAGTCCTAATGACCTCCGGGTTAAGGCCCCAACTAACCTTTGCGGCTCTACACAGCCGCTTGTAGATAGCCATTGCCCTCTCACAGACGATCGAGACGTGCGTGTTGAACGTCAACTTCTCATCTATGGTCACGCCCAGAAGCTTTATTTCCTTTGCCATGCCGATGCCGATCCCCCCCATGCTCAGACGTGGTGTGCCGCATTTCAACTTTCTTGTTATCACCATAGCAGTCGTTTTATGTGGTGCAAATTTGAGTTTATTTTCGACACCCCACGCCAGAACATGGCTGAGAGCGGCATTGGCACGCTCCTCCACCTCTAGTGCAGTCTCTCCGTCAAACACCAGGAGAACATCGTCCGCAAAAGCCTGGACGTAATCTCCTCTATTCTCCAATTTTTTAAGGAGGGGGTCTAGGATCAAGTTCCAGAAGAACGGGCCCCCAATTGAGCCTTGAACACAGCCCTTACTTGTGTTCTTACCATATGTCTCCCCACCGTACCTGATCGAAACTTTCCGGTCTCTGAGATAGCTATCTATGACTCGCCTTAGGTTTATCGGACACTTCTCCTCTGCCAGACGGACTCTAATGGCTGGCCACCAAGCACTATCGAATGCTCCCTCTATGTCTAAAGATACCAGCGTAATGAGTCTTTTTTGTGCTAGTTTTTTATTTATGTGCTGCATAAGAGCATAGAGGGAGTCTTCGGTGCTTCTTTGTGGCATGAATCCGTACTGACGGGTGCTCATCCTTGGTAACAAATGAAACCTAAGGCGAGCCACCAGCATCTTTTCAAAAATTTTTCCCAAAACAGGCAACAGTCCGATCGGTCTATATGATTTGGGAGAGGCGTAATTCTCTTTTCCGGGCTTTCTTAAAATCACGACCGTTGCCTCCTTCCAGGACGTGGGGAAATGATGGCGTTCTAGGCACTTGTTTAGTAACCGCAGGATCACTTCCGGGTTGTCACCCACGGCATGGCGACAGATGTCGGCCGTAAAGCCCTCAGAGCCCGGTGCCTTTTTTGGATTGAAGGACTCCACCGATCTACTTAGTTCCGCCAACGTGAACGGTGGGTCGCAAAAATCATTTTGGTCGCCAGAGTTCACTTGCTCTGCCTTAAATCGGATGGATCTGTGATAAGCGTTGTCACATTCTGGAAGGTCCCCTGGATAAAACGTATCCGCCAGTAATCTCACGGAGCCCTTCGAATCCAGCACGTGACCATTTTTCTCCAAAGGCAGGTCCTCCTCCCTCCGCTGCGTTCTACCTATCACCCTGTAAATACCCTCCCAAACCCCCTCCCTATCCTGTTTTCTACAAAACTCCTTCCAGCTCTCGGTCTGAGCTTTGGCCGCTTATAATTCGTACTCTTCTTTCTGTTTCAGGTACTCTTCTATGACCTTCGACCTCCGGATTGGGGCGGCACAGCGAATCCTGCGCTTTTTGGTGGCGACGGACCTCTTGATCCTAGCGAGTCTCTCGGACCACCACGGCAATGTAAGTTCCTCTTTAACTGTTTTGGACGGAATTGTGAGCGTGCATGCCTCGTCTATTACTTTTGTTAGGTTATCTACCATTCTATCTATTTGTTCTATGTTTTTAATTTTATTTATTTCAGCTATTGTAATTTGGTGTTCTATTTTTAATTGGCCAAATTTCTCAAGAAATTTGGACCAATTAGCTTTTTTAGTGTTAAATTTTCTAGTTGTTCTCTCTATTTTAATACCTATAGACTTCTGCAATAGGATCCTAAACATGATGCCGTTGTGATCCGAGCTCGTGAGTCCCTCGTCAAGCCTCCAGTCATCAATCAAGTCCACGATGTCGTTGGAGCAAGCGGTAACATCTACGTGACTGCTGTACCGCTTCCCTCCCCGGATAGTGTCGAAGGTCGGAATTTCCCCTCGGTTGAGTATATTTAGATTCAGCTCGCCGAGAGTTCCTAGCATCTCTTCTCCTTTGGGGTCGTCCGTTGGGCTACCCCACCATATGCTTTTTGCGTTGGCGTCCCCTCCAACGATCATTCTCCCGCAACCAACTGCGTGCCATATTTGTTTTAGCTGCTCTAGATAGGGCTCGATAGGCTGGGATGGCTCAAAGTAAAAGGAGACAAACGTGATCTCCCAGGCACTGGTCTGGATTCCCACCACTGAGATGTTGTTCGTGGTGAGTTGCGGGTACTGTTTGACGGTAAAATCGCTGTTAAAGACAGCTATTGCTGCTTTGACAGTCCCATCTCCTACACCAGTGTTCTGGAAGATCCTAACGCCCCTGTGACTCCTCATTACCTTAGCCCCCGCCACGTACGGTTCCTGGAGTAGTGCCACCGCTATTCCCCGTTTTGTAGCTTCTATCAAGAGTTCATTGGTTGCCAGCTTTTTGCGTTGGAGGTTGGCCTGCAACACACCATAGGGGGTATTTTTCACCTGGGTGCCCTTAGCAATAGGCAACGGTTGATCTCGCCACGTCATCCCATTTTTGCCTTACCGGGCAATCGTGGCTAAATGCATTGTGCGGTGTGCCATGCTCTATCTTAGACCTCGTGCAGTTTCGGCAAGCGGGAGGTGAGCCTGATAGCCAATCCGGGCACTCTGATCTCATGTGTGGCCCGCCGCAGTGGCTGCACAGGTCCGCAGGCTCTTTACAAAACCGCTTGCCGTGCCCGAAGCCAAGACAGCGAGTACATTGAACCAACGGGGTCTGATCCTCAATTCTTATACGCTGGAGGTCAATGTGTACTGTCCCGATTTCAACAGCTCGTCGCCAGATGGTGGGCGAGACGCTGACGATGACGTGGCATATATGAGGGTTACGTGTCCTTCTTCTATATCTTATTTCCACTCTGTTTTGCCCACTGCCAAGGCCGTCAAAAATACCCTTATTCTGGTTTCTCAGTGCCCTTACGATGTCCTCGTCGGTATTAACTACCAGGACATTCCTGAGAATCAGAAGCGGGTCCTTATTCTTTACTTCCTCGACAGTGAGGTCAACTCCTTCTTTTTGTAGTCTTGTCTTTATTTTATTTCTTTCCTCCTCGGTTTCCAAGCCTATTATTACCTTCCTATCCTTAGCTTTTCTAACCTTTTCCACCTTTATCCACCCATCCTTGGCGTTTACTACTTCCCTAACCCTGCTAAGGACCTCGTCGCCCGTCTCAGTTTCATCCTTAGAAGTAACCACCACCGAGTGCAGCGTACTACGCCTCGGCTGTGACTTCGTGGACTGAGTTGCGACTACACTGGCATATGTGCCCTTCTCCCAGAGTTCTTTCTGTTGGTCTATTTTCTCCTTGAGCTCGTCTATTTTCTTATTATTTTCTAATAGGAGCTCAGTGTATTTTTCCATTGTTTGCATCAACCTGCTATCCTTTTCCTCAGGAGATGATTTTGTGGCTAGTGGATTTGGGTCTGTCACTACCAGCCCTTCCTTATTAATTTCTTGCTTGGACACCCTTAGCTCCATTTCAACTTCCTTTACTAATTTGTAAAGTCGTTCTATAGCTTCAGAGATACCCGTTTTGATCTCTGTTTTAGTATTTCTGGAGCTATTCAAGTGTAGCTTTGCCTTCGTTAAGCAGGCTTTAGCTTCCGCTGTTCGGTTTACATATTTAACCGGCGGCGGTGAGCAAGTTTCAACAGACTTCCTCGTTGTGGTCGCGGTAACAACTTTGCTCTCCAGCGTCAAAGCAGATTTAATTTTGATTTTTGCAGGGCCGGCCTGCGACGTCTTTTCTGTTGTTGAGTTAGAGGGGCTGGTCTTTGATGCTTCCCACTCTCCTATACTGCGCCTAACACTTAGGGGGGCAACTGATCCAGGCTTTGACGGTGACTTCCCACTGTCAGTCTCTTTCATTGGCGTTCTAATGCCGAACATGTTGGGCGTATGCGTCAACTTAAAATTAAAACCGTCAATAAGGACGTTCGTCAAAAGGGACGATAAATAAAATTAATCAACGATAAAAGTAAAAATAAAAAAGGCCTAAAGTCAATAAAGGTAACTGTCCGATTGTTCAAAAGAAACAAAACCGTGAAGAGTCTTAAAACTAAAAAGTATTTACAAAGACAATTTGTAAATAACGTCTTTAAGAGACTCTAAATAGAGTCTCTGTCCTGTCCAACGTATTTCAGACCTCAATTCTACAACTATCGGGTCTCAGGAGCCAAGCCCTGTCGAATTACAAATAAAAAATTTTCAGAAAAAATTTCAACTCTATGTAGAGTCACGCTCTACCTTTAATCAGGTAGCTCTTTCCAAGCCCCTTCAGATGAACCCAAACACGGCACCCCTATTCCAAAGGGTTCCGGAGAAAACCCGGTTCAAAGTTCCTTGGTTGCTGCCCCAGGTTGGTGTCAAAACTGGTTAAACCTGGTTTTCTCCCAAACCGTTCGGCCGAACACCACCGTGCTTGGGCTTTCCTAACTGGGCCTGGCGAGATCTATCCCTTGGGATAGTTTTCAGGCTGCAAAATCTTTGACTCCTGAAAATCCCCGAAATGACGCTATACAGACAAAGAGGAGCCAGCCAATGTCCCAAACGAAAACGCGAGCCTTCCACGACCTCCGGTTCGGGAGTTATCCGAGTCTGAAAATTGGTTTGACAGTCCGAGAACTGTCAAAGTCAATTTTCAACCCGGTATAACTTCCCCCACAATGATCGTAGAACACCCGCGCTTGGACTTTTCTGACTCGGCCCGTCCCGCTCCGTCGAGTAAGACGGTTTTCAGGATTCTGAAACCTTTCAGCCCCAAGACGCCTGAAAGCCTAAAGGCCAGACAGAGGTTGCCTCCCCGAACACCAAGGCGAAAACCGCAACCCTCCACGACCTCCGGTTTCGGAGCTACGTAGGGCCAAAGTTTTACAAAATGGCCGCCCTACTGTCAAAGAGCGACTTTGAATGGCTGTAACTCCGCCTCCGTTTGCCGGAGAGAGACGCGGTCTCGGATAAAGCTCTCAGCCCGACTTCCTCTATCCAACAGAACTGGTTTCAGGGCTGAAAAATTTCAGGTCCTGAAAACGACTGAAAATATACAAAAAATGTTCCCGCTGGTACTCCGCTGGGAATTGTGGAAATCCCAGTTCTCTGCGCCCAATAGTTCCGCAGATATTTGCTGTTAAGTCCAACAACCACTAAAACCAAAATGGCTGAAAGAGTCTATTTTAGCCAATCTTTGAGCTATTGGGCTCAACTTTGGGCTTAATCCACTCTAAATACATATACTAAAGTCAATATCGGTGTCAAAAATGTATTATTTCTATTTGTTTCAATTTAATACCAAAAAATACTTTAAAAATCAATAACTTTAAAACCAAAAGTCAAAAAATTATGAAAAAAATGCCTAAAATATTGTTAAATAACACTCTACACGACAACACTGCGGCAAATTTAAATACTTTATTTTAACCTATAAATATTTATACTTATGCTATTTTACAGTTTTTTACTGAATAAATTAAAACTATACAATCAAAAAATCTGGTTTTTTCAGGATGTCCTCTTCAAGTGAGCGCGCAACTGATAGCAATTCAAAATTTTTGAATTTGTCGATCCTTCAGTAGTTACAGGTGTCAAAACTTTGCACTTCTGATTGTAAATAAAACAATAAGTATACTAGTTAAAATTTTTGTACTTGCAAAAATTGTCTTCTCCCAAATGCTTCTTCCATCCAGTAAAATTTCAAGTGGCTGCCACGTCTCGTTCGGTTTTTTCAGAGCACGTGCTTTTTGGTTTCTTCAGGATATCTCCGGAAGTCCTGAGTACAGGTGGTTCCGAAGTGGTCCGGAACACAGGTACTGTATTTCCCCAGTGTTTTTCAAAAGAAAAACATGGGGTCGTCGATCTTGTTTCGGAGCTATTGCAGAAAATGTTCCAGCCTTTTAACACTTAACCTCTAAAATATCGTTTTTTCAGTAAATTACTGCACGGCACTGCAATCCAGTTAACCACTAAACTTGGCGGTATGGAGGCAAACTTCCTCTACACACCAACACTTATTTCGTCCAAATCGGAGCACTTTTGACCACTTTTTTGAATTTTTAAGTGCGGAGCGACTCTAAAAACGATCCGACCGCCACGAGAGTCAGGGGGGAACTGGGTTAGGTTAGGTTAGGTTAGGTTAGGTTAGGTTAGGTTAGGTTAGGTTAGGTTAGGTTAGGTTAGGTTAGGTTAGGTTAGGTTAGGTTAGGTTAGGTTAGGTTAGGTTAGGTTAGGTTAGGTTAGGTTAGGTTAGGTTAGGTTAGGTTAGGTTAGGTTAGGTTAGGTTAGGTTAGGTTAGGTTAGGTTAGGTTAGGTTAGGTTAGGTTAGGTTAGGTTAGGTTAGGTTAGGTTAGGTTAGGTTAGGTTAGGTTAGGTTAGGTTAGGTTAGGTTAGGTTAGGTTAGGTTAGGTTAGGTTAGGTTAGGTTAGGTTAGGTTAGGTTAGGTTAGGTTAGGTTAGGTTAGGTTAGGTTAGGTTAGGTTAGGTTAGGTTAGGTTAGGTTAGGTTAGGTTAGGTTAGGTTAGGTTAGGTTAGGTTAGGTTAGGTTAGGTTAGGTTAGGTTAGGTTAGGTTAGGTTAGGTTAGGTTAGGTTAGGTTAGGTTAGGTTAGGTTAGGTTAGGTTAGGTTAGGTTAGGTTAGGTTAGGTTAGGTTAGGTTAGGTTAGGTTAGGTTAGGTTAGGTTAGGTTAGGTTAGGTTAGGTTAGGTTAGGTTAGGTTAGGTTAGGTTAGGTTAGGTTAGGTTAGGTTAGGTTAGGTTAGGTTAGGTTAGGTTAGGTTAGGTTAGGTTAGGTTAGGTTAGGTTAGGTTAGGTTAGGTTAGGTTAGGTTAGGTTAGGTTAGGTTAGGTTAGGTTAGGTTAGGTTAGGTTAGGTTAGGTTAGGTTAGGTTAGGTTAGGTTAGGTTAGGTTAGGTTAGGTTAGGTTAGGTTAGGTTAGGTTAGGTTAGGTTAGGTTAGGTTAGGTTAGGTTAGGTTAGGTTAGGTTAGGTTAGGTTAGGTTAGGTTAGGTTAGGTTAGGTTAGGTTAGGTTAGGTTAGGTTAGGTTAGGTTAGGTTAGGTTAGGTTAGGTTAGGTTAGGTTAGGTTAGGTTAGGTTAGGTTAGGTTAGGTTAGGTTAGGTTAGGTTAGGTTAGGTTAGGTTAGGTTAGGTTAGGTTAGGTTAGGTTAGGTTAGGTTAGGTTAGGTTAGGTTAGGTTAGGTTAGGTTAGGTTAGGTTAGGTTAGGTTAGGTTAGGTTAGGTTAGGTTAGGTTAGGTTAGGTTAGGTTAGGTTAGGTTAGGTTAGGTTAGGTTAGGTTAGGTTAGGTTAGGTTAGGTTAGGTTAGGTTAGGTTAGGTTAGGTTAGGTTTTTTTTTTTTTTTTTTTTTTTTTTTTTTTTTTTTTTTTTTTTTTTTTTTTTTTTTTTTTTTTTCCAGACTAGTTCCACCAACGAAATTGGCGCCTATTTTATATCCTAATCCTCATCCATACCAGTTCTCGCTTTACATGCCTCTCGTACTTCCATGCTTCATACTGTGTCTTTCTTTTATCCATCACCATTTATTCTGTGGGTGGGACTCCCACTTCAGCTAATATCTAATAGTCTACTTTTCTTTATTTACTACTTTGGTACTGAACACAGGGAAATAATTTCTACCAAACTTGTTTTTAATTTACATACGTTGACTTAACGAACTAATATTTACCTATTTAAACCTACACAATACACACTTTCTTAATTTAATTACATTTTACTTAAATCTACTCAATACACATTTTCTTAATTTAATTACATTTACTTAACTCTACTTAACATGTTCCTCACTATCTTAACCTACTGCTTACTCTATTTAACAATTTTGTGCTTAGGTTCTATGTTTACACTACTATATATACAATATATTATGAAACATAGTTTATTAATCATTTTTATTTTTATCTATCACTTTATAAGCTATTTTCTCACAGAAGGCTATAAGCGCATCCCTATTTTTGCCCGACATTATCCTCGCCACAGTGTCCCTATGCAGTCGTTCACCCAACCCCTGTTCAAGATCGTACCGATCTAACGCATAGATAGGACAATCAAGAACAACGTGTGGGACCGACTCCACTACGTTGGGGTCACAGGCGCACGATGGGCTCTCCTTACACTTGAAACGGTTCAAGTATTCTGAGAACCCACCGTGCCCCGTTAGGACCTGCGTGAGTACGCCTGTTGGCCTCACCCGTTGAACAATACGGTAGGCTGCTACGGCGTCCGGAAAGAACATTTTCGTCACCGAGGCCGTCTCGCCCGACACATATCTCCGGTTCCACTCAACAAGCGAATCCAAACGGATCTGACGCTTGATGAATGAGACCGGACACTGGTCGTAGTCCGGCTTCCTCCGTGACGACAATGCTGCCTCCTTTGCCAGCTCGTCCGCGCGTTCGTTCCCCGGCAGGCCCGCGTGGGCCTTGACCCAAAAGAAAGATACAACTTTATCTTGGTCCAACGCCTGAGCCAAATTGGCTCGTGCGCGGACCGCCAGAGGATGGAGAGAGCCATGGCTTGCCAACGTCTGCAATGCTGCCATTGAGTCGCTGTACAAGCCATAGCTCAACTCCTTACGCTTGAGGATTACGTCCGTTGCCTTGCAAATGGCTAGTAGTTCCGCCTGGTAGACAGTGCAGTACGCGGCGAGGCTAAGCTTGAGGTTCTGGACTTCACCTTCATTATCCCATAACGATAATGCGGCGCCGACCTTCCCCTCAATCTTGCTGCCGTCAGTGAATATTCGCACTGCCTGCACATTATGGCTGTCCACAAGCTGTTGGTCCGCCAGGCACACGAACTCCAAGGCCATTTGTTTGGCAGGATGAGATGTCTCTGCAAACCTCACCATACTCTCGATCTCCCGGTCATCCGGCACAAACCGGGACGACCCTCTCCTTGCCTCATACAGGGCTGCTGCCTCCTGTATGCGGAGGTCTAGAGGTAGTATCCCAGCCAGTACCAGCGCCGAGTGCAGTGAGACTGTACGGTAAGATTTGCAGAGCTTCTGGACGAATCCTCGTTGGACAGAGCCTAGCTTCCTCCGTATACCCAGCTTTTTCGTAGCGGGAGCCCAGGCTCCGGCCGCGTACGTAATTATCGGTTCAATAGTAGCAGTGTAGATCGTGTGTATTATTTCCCTATTTAAGCCCCAGCTGACTTTAGCCGCTCTTGCAAGTTGTTTATATATGTCTACCACCCTCTTGCAGACGTCCTTGGTGTGCTTGCTGAAAGTTAGTTTGTCGTCAATGGTCAGGCCCAGCAGCTTCATGCTCCGTACCATACCAATGTCGACCCCGGCCATGCTCAGAATTGGGGTGTCGTACTTAAGCTTATTGGTTATTAACATCGCACAGGTTTTGTGCGGTGCAAACCTTAGCTTATTTCTTACGCCCCAACTCTGAACATGGGCGAGGGCTGCATTGGCAGCTCCGGAGACTTCGGCCGCTGTGTCGCCATCGACGACCAAAACAATGTCGTCTGCAAAAGCCTGCACATAATATCGCTTCTCTTCCAGGTCTTTCAGCAGCGGGTCCAATACCAAATTCCAAAATATGGGACCACCGATTGACCCTTGGACACAGCCTTTGTTTGTCTCTCTTGTGCATTCCTCCCCGGCATACCTTACCCTTACCTTTCTGCAGTCGAGGTAACTATCTAGTAGCCTCCTGATGTTTACCGGGCACTTTTCCTCAGCCAGCCTGACTTTGATTGCCGGCCACCAGGCGCTATCGAAGGCGCCCTCTATATCCAATGACACCAGGACAATTAGCTTCTTCAGCCTCAACTTGTCCTGCACGTGATTTATTAGAGTATAGAGGGCGTCCTCGGTGCTCTTCTGGGGCATAAAGCCAAACTGACGAGTACTAAACCGCGGCACGAGCTGCCATTTAATCCTCGCCACTACCATCCTCTCCAGGACCTTCCCCAAGACCGGCAGGAGACCTATCGGTCTATATGCCTTGGGGTTCGTATAATCTTCCTTGCCCGGTTTCCTGAGGACTACCACCGTTGCCTCTTTCCAGATGTCCGGGAAATGCGCAGTTCTAGGCATTTATTGTACAGGGCAAGGAATGCGTCCAGGTCCTGGTAGATCGTCGACTACAGATGTCCGACGTGAATCCTTCCCCTCCAGGGGCTTTTTTGGGATTGAAACGATCCACAGCTGTCTTCAGCTCCAGCGGAGCAAATGGTGGGTCAAGATATTCATCTTGACACCACTCATTTACCCGACCGGCTGCTTCCCTAATGAGCTTGTGGTCTGCGTTATCTTCTTCTGCTGTGTCCCTAGAAAAGAATGTGTCGGCAAGTAAGGCTGCCGATTCCTTCGGGTTCAGGAATGCACCATCGCTCGATAGGGTCAGGTCTTCTCTTCTCCTGGTGGTCCCTCTAATCACTCGATAAACCCCCTTCCCCATATGCTTTCCCCGTTCTGCTTTTCGCAGAACGCTTTCCAGCTGGCTATTTGGGCTTTCTTGGCTTGGCACTCATATTCTTCTTTTGCTTTCAGATACTCGCCTACGACCATCGCTCGGCGGACCGGTGCGGCGTTGCGGACACGATTCTTCTTCCTTGTGACCTCCCTTTTCTTTAAGGCGAGATCCTCGGACCACCACGGGATGGTAAATTTATTTTTAACTTTAATTTTCGGGATGGCATCGTCACATGCCTTCTCGATTGCCTCATTGTACTTTACTACTAACTGTTCTAGTTCATGCTTATTATTGATCTGTTCTATGCTATTTAAACTAAGGCTATTTGCAATTTTATACTCTGCCAATTTAATTTAAAAACTTCCCAATCAGCCTTCTTAGTTTTGTACCTTCTGGTCGTTCTAATTATGTTCATCCCTTTTTCCCTTTTTAAATTACATAGAATAAGATTGTGTTGTGGTCCGAGCTCGTTACCCCTGTATCGATCCGCCAGCCGTCTACCATGTCAAAAAGACCGAGCGAACATGCCGTGACGTCCACATGGCTCTTATATACCACGCCGCCTCTTACCGTGTAATAGGTCGGCGTGTCGCCAGTATTCAGTATCTGAAGCTCCAACTCTTCAAGGGTCCCGGACATCTCTTCTCCCTTGGGTCCTCTATGGTGCTTCCCCACCAGGTGCTCTTTGCGTTAGCATCTCCGCCTATCAGCAGTAGTCCGGTGCCCAGTTCCAACTTTATACTGGTCAGCTGATCCAGGTAAGGCCCTATGGGGAGATCTGGCTCAAAGTAGTAGGAGACTACTGCGATTTCCCAGGCTTTGGTCCGGATCCCCACCACAACGAAGTTGTTAGTGGTGAGTTTCGGGTACGGAATGACATCCAGGTCATTATCAAAGACGGCTATTGCCGCCTTTACCGTCCCACTTCCATCAACCTCGCACTGGTAGACTCTCGCTCCACGGTAGCTCTTCATACTCCTAGCCCCCCCCACATACGGCTCCTGAATCAGTGCCCATGCGATGTTCGCTCACTGGCCTCTAAAAAGAGTTCGGTGGTTGCCAGTTCCTTCCTCTGTAGGTTGGCTTGGGCTACTGCGTATCTTCTGGTTGGGGTGCCTGCCCTTTCGCCAGTGACCACTTCAGCAATATGCGACTCTGGCTCTGGCCAGAACCTCACATCTTCTCCTAACTGGACATTCATCGCTGAATGCGTTGTGCTCCACATTCTCTTGTTTCGCTCGCACACAGTTGCAGCATGATGGAGCTGTTCCGGCCAGCCATTCCGCACATTGCGTCCTCATGTGAGGGCCCCCACAGTGGCTGCACTTCTCCAGTTGCTCCCTACAGAGTCGTCTTCCATGCCCGAATCCTAGGCATAGAGAGCACTGGATCAGTGGAGTCTGATCGGCCACTCGGATCCTTTGCAGGTCGATGTGGACGGTCTTTCTCTCCTGCAGTCTGTTCCAAATTTTTGGGGAGACCCTGAGGACCACGTGGTGCGTGTGGAGGTTTTCTGGTTTTCTTTTTGTACAACACCTCAACACGATCTTCCTCTTTCGTTAGCTCCTCGAAGACATCTCTATTTGGTTTCGAAGAGCTTGACGACGTCCTCGTCGTGTTGTATGCTAACACATCTCTAAGAATTACCAGAGGGTCTTTGTTCTTTACATCGTCGACCCTTAGAACCTCTGCCACGCTCACCAATCTCTCTTTTACCTTTTCCCTTTCCTCTATTGTTTTGCATCCTAAGATTACCTTCCTGTCCTTCGCCTTCCTGATTCTGTCTACCGTAACCCATCCTTCTTTCGCATTTACTGCTTTCCTAATGTGGTCTATAATTTCGTCCCCGGTTTCTGTATCCTTTGCGGAGGTAACTACGATGGAGTGGAGTGCCGTTTGCTTTAGCGGCTGCTTGATAGGCTGACTTGCCACTACGCTAGCGTAGGAGAACTTCTCCATCCGCTGTTCGTTGCTTTTGAGCGCCTCTTTCAAGCTATCAAGTTTTTCGCTATTCTCACGCAAGTTGCGGCTATGGTCTTCCAATGCCTTTTTCAAGCACTCCACCTCCGTG
>OX589611.1:23513137-23737897 GCA_951329385.1 Polia nebulosa | reverse complement strand
TTTAACGAGTTTCGCTCAGTTAGGTATTGGAACAGTTAGCAAAAATTAAAAATCTGGTGGCAGCCAATGCACGGTGTTGTATGATATTTATATAAAACTTCACTTATATAAATATCCGGCCATTGATACGTGGTTTATTTAGAGATAGATCTATAAAAGTGATGTGTTTGGCATTCATCTTGGGGCCTTGGTAGAGGAATATGCGTTGGTTTGTCATTGACCTGCTTCATAGATTTGAGTTGCCTTGCGCGTCACTGAAAGCTGTAAGGATATCCGTTCGTATTTCATGCATACTGATGTGACAAGACACTCGTCACAGCCGGTAATATCTGGAGAATTTTAGATACAAAATATCTGGCGGATGGCAAATAACAGAATCAAGCATAATTGGTGGCAGAATTGATGGTGGATGAGGGCCGAAGAGTTCTGGAGTGGCGATGATGATGATGAAGCTCAATCGAAGACTTACTTACCTCTTTATTCTAAGTCATTTCTTCCACTCGACTCAACTAAATTGACAGTTACAGCTTCCTATTTACTGATATTAATCGAGAATCTTCCCTTGTTATGGCTAACAACTAGATTGGAGTGGAGGAAGTTTTCTTTAAAAGGAAAAAGAAAACAAACAGAAATTCTGTTGTATACGCCTGATTTCTATTCTTACTATTATTATGTGCCTAAATTGGGAACCCATTCATTAATTTATTGAGCTAAACTAGCTAAGGAGTGGAATTCGATGCTGGAGTCCATGTTTCGTAATAGCTACAACCTTTTTGGGGGTCTTTAAGACAAGAGTGAATAGGTTACTTCTAGGCAAGCGTGCTTCATTGTGGACCACAGCATTGCTTACCGTCAGGTGAGACAGTGGTCAAGTGCGAACATAACAGTGTTAAAAAAATAATAATAATGAGAAAAAACGTAGCCTTTGTATGTATATGAAAATGTATAGATAGTTGGAAAAAGGCTAGGCAGATTTGATTGATTGATATAAAAATGTATCCTTATTTCCCTTGGTCACGAGTGAACGGTTGGATCGATTTTGCTAATTCTGTTTTTGTTGTGTTTGTTATTGCCAGGAGAAGGTTCTTATGAAAGAAAAAATTAAGAAAATTGCGAGGAAAATTAGAAAATTTCAGTAAACTTAACGACTATTTAAACTTCGGCCGTTTGACAGTTCATAGCTAAGACAGGACGATGTCTGTCGGGTCAGCTAGTCAGAAATAGAAATTACAGAGACAATGTCTGTAGTGGCTTATCAACCCGCACATTTGTGAGCAAATAAAAGAAAACGATGCCCTGATAAAAATCTGTTGCTAAAAACAGATATTCCAAAATTAAACGTACGCGTGGGATATGAGAATCTACCCTCGATTCATAAATAGCCAGTAATATTACGGTTGACAGAAAATGTGAAGAATTTTGGTGGTATTTATATTTCGAATGAGCTTTTGGCTGCAAAT
The DNA here is from genome assembly GCA_951329385.1 of Polia nebulosa. Classification (NCBI taxonomy): domain Eukaryota; kingdom Metazoa; phylum Arthropoda; class Insecta; order Lepidoptera; family Noctuidae; genus Polia; species Polia nebulosa. The sequence goes on along the minus strand of OX589611.1, from coordinate 23,736,437 downwards.
TATTTTGTTCCGGTTTAAGATGTTAGCCTCATTTCGATTTGTAGTTCCGTATAGCAATTGCACCTATTTAGCCTAGGAATAAGTACATTTGCCATTGTAAATTATAGTCTTTGTGCTATTCCAGATTACAATCTAACTCTGTGGCAAATTTCATCCCGATTCTTTCAGCTGTTCTGGCGTGATTGAGTAACATCCATCCATTCGTCAAAACTTTCGCATTCATAATATTAAGTAGAATTATTTTTTTGTTTTCTTGCTCCTAACTTTAGAATATGTCCTTGTAATCAGCGCTATTCTTAAATATGGAAATATAACGAGTTTTCAAAGCTTTAAATAGCCTGCTTCATTCATGTTTTGAACATCATTTTATTTAATTTAACATCATCATTTCAAATTTCGTAGATACTTAGTATATCCTAGAATGATAAATACTCTTTAACAACCAATCATAACAGTTCTTCTTTTCGTGTCGTTGTAAATTTACATAGTTATACTGTTTAGGCCCAGTAATTGGCCAAGTTTATAGCGGCATCTGAGACCTTGTTCAGATCATCGAGGGTGCAGGTGAAAGCACCAACACCATAATACTAATCATCATCATCATCAGCCTTTTAATGTCCTCCCGTGAGAGGGTGTGGGCGTAATCCACCACGCGGGCTCAATGCGGTTTGTTGGATGTCACATGTCTTCGAATTTTCGGTTCTAGGACATGCCAGAATCCTCACGATGTTTTCCTTCACCATGGTGTAAAATAATTTACACAAAGTAATGCGCCTGCCTGGGATTGAACTCATGAAGTCATGACCTACAACTTGTAAGTCGCGGTCGTTACCACTGGGCTACCACTGCTCTCTAATACTAATCAGACAGTTAATATTGATATAAATCGTAAAATGTTTGCACAAACAATAATCTGCATTCAATACAAAATCATTATCTCAATCGTCCGTACCATCCTTCACCGCACCACCCACATAACACATTAGCTAAAACAATTGTTTACACCACTCGATTCCGGTTCGTTTTAGTTTCATCCGGCGTCATCCGGCTTCTCCACGAATGTTTGTTGTTCTTCCTGATGAACACCTGATAGTTTAAACGTGATTCTCTAAACAATTAAAATATATCCGTTCACTAATGTTTCATCAATTTCCTGTGAGATTTCATTGTAATTTGGAGTTGTAAGGAAGATTTTGAAAGGAGTTGGACATGATTTATCTTGTTTGGGGACCACCCTGTTTTCTAGGAATGTTCAATGTCTTGTTGTTGTTAATGGTGTGAAGGGATAGTGTTTAACCAGGTTACTAATTAGAGCATGCCGAAAGAAGCTTGACTAATCAAAACATGATACGAATCCTAAAATGATATCCTTTATGAAAAAGTCGGGTAAAGTACACAATTTCTATAGTCTACCTGTATGTAATTATTCGACCCGAATTAAATTATGTATACACAGAAACATTCCTTGTTTATCGTTAATGAAAACGGCATTAAAATTCGTTGCGTGGTTTCGAAGGAGTTTGCCGAGAAACAGACAGATGCGGCAAGCGACTTTGATTTATAAGATATAGAAATGATAGAATAAGAAAAAAGATACCTACATTACCAAGAGCTTAGAACCATCTTTAGTTTGTCCATAGAGTTAAAAGCAACTCAAATACTCAAATAGCAGCAATATCAAAATATGTTCTAAGGTCTGGAACAAGGTGGACCAATGACCTGGTGAGGGAGCCGATGGGTGCGAGACGCACAGGGCCGGTCATTGTGGCGACATTGTGGAGGCCTATGTGTACGTCTTTCGGCTAAATAATTATGGCGATAATTCTGAACCACCGACTAAATCCTTGGTAACCGCTGGTAGTTAATTTAGCATCTTTATACATGCGAGTAATATTTAGGAGAAGACAATGCCCAAGTGGGACAAGGTTGGGCAATATGTCAGGCAAACAATTAGTTTTCAGTCGGTTAGCTTTTACGACTTGTTTGCAAGCGTCTCGTAACTATGCTAAATATCCTTTGGCACGACACTCTTGCTTCTTGCTTAACCTCAGTAAACAAAGAATATCTAGGTTTATTTAGGATTTCCGAACTTCTGTACGGTTCTTTGCTTTCAAGCGCAAATTATGGTTAGTTTGAGATGCCCCCGAAATATTAACGAGGAAACTAAATAGTTTCCTACAAAACGCAATCGTTTCAACACTTTCTATCGAAACCCTATCCACGACTTCAACGGTTTAGTTTTGCAAGAAACTATTTCTTTTCCACGTAAATTAGTTTTCTGGGACATCTCAAAATAACCATATTGTACCATATATACTGTTTACAAGTATTTCTTTTCCTGGGCCTGCAGTCTCGACATAGATAGTGATCGCGTAACGACCGAAATCGTTCGCTAACAAAATAATGTTGCTTTATGTCCTCTAATATTTTCACAAGTTATTTTATTTGCTACAAGCGGTAAAAGATATTCATTAAGACTTAGATAAATTATAAGTTTTCATAAAAAGTAGTGCTGGAAAATTAAAATTTACGCCGTCTCTGTACATATTTCAAGAAAATCAATTATTTTTTCGGGTTAAGATATAAAATTTTTCCTCACAAATGAGGGAGTTTCTTAACGGCTAGTAATTTAGCGATAGCTTGCTAACGTAAGTTTCGCTATCAATGTCGAGACTGCAGGCTCTGGTAGCCCCATAGGAAGTCTACTAAAAGTGCATATGATAATAATAATTATGTTTAAAGATTTTGCCACGGCTAGTGGTGAAAGCCTGACTGAAACTTTCATAATTGTGGAGGCTATTTAGTGCACCCTAAATTAAGCCAAATAAGTACAAGGTTACCGACATTGCTCGAAGAATCGCCACACTTAAGTGGCAGTGGGCAGGGCAAATTACTCGAGGAACAAATGGCCGACGGGGCCGAAAAGTTGGCCAGTGGTGATCGCCTACCGGAAGGCGTAGCGTTGGAAGATCTCCCACTACATGGACGAATGACCTAGTGTGAGTCGCGGGTAGTTGATGGATGCGAGACGCACATGACCGGTCGTTGTGGTGACACTTAGGAACAGAATGATGATAATGATGAAGTACAAAATAAGCCCAATAAGTCTTTATAAAAAACTTACTTTTCAGTATAAATAGAAGAAATATAAAACAAAAAAAATGTTGCCTTTAAAAGAACACACATTTCTTTCCATCATAAAATTTTCCTCGTTAAAAACATAGAGACATTCTTTCAATGACTGCCACCGTGGGGAGCCAATGTTTAACAATTGTTGTGATGGGTAATCAATAGTACGGCGTCATCTCGGCCAGTATGAACGGGTGGTAAGTACGTCTGTATGCGTAATGTCATCCGTCCTAAGTGACCAGTGCATGCGATGAAGCGATGGGTTCCGGTGAAGCGTTGCAAGGAGCAAAAAATAAATCGAAAAAAAATATTGAAAAGTTGTAGTGTAGAACAAGAAAGAAAGTAAAACGTTTATTTGTGACTCGCAACGGAAAAACACAAAAAAAAGATAATTTCTATAATAACTAATTAATAATAAAAACATAATAACAAAAAACTCCTGTCTCAGCATATGCTGCGATATAAAGAATAAATAAATATAGCAGCGCTGGTATTTGATAGGGCCTGTGATGCCACGGACACGGAACTCAGAATAAAAAATAGAGTAATAAATAAAAGTGTTGATAAAAAAATAAAATAAAACACGAATTTATGTATAATACGAGGCTATGTACCAGTATTTTGCAACTCTACCAATATATTATTATCCCCTAAAAATCGGCAAATTGAAAAATAAAAATAATGTTTTGTTCCTCTCCTCATCATATCACAAAGTTTTTAACAGTCACCACAACTGAGACTAAAATCAAAGAAAGCTTTTGTACCATAGCTTCAAATCGCTAAGCATCGCTTAACGCCTTTCTCCCTCACATAGGACAATGCAAGCGATGGCAGATTCCCAGTACAGAGATTATAGATGTATCTCTGTGTATGTGTGTACGTACGAGTGGACAATTAGTATTCGGTTTATTGTATTTAGTTATGTGTGAACCGGCTATGCGAGTGCTCGTGTAATTTTCATCCGGTATTCAATTTAAGTGATTGATTTTTCTACCATTTGAGTTCGTGAAGGGATTCTGTAAAAGTCCGTGGCGGTTACAGATGGTCACTTGTTTATTTGTTGTTGTTTTGTTTATTGATAGCAGTGTTTTGTTTTGTTTTAACAAGCTTACATATAACTTGCATTGTTTATTTGTTCGGGTCAAATCTTGCACGCTGAATTAGAACCACTTCCTCATATCCTATTGAGTTAAATTTTTACAAGTTGGCTCAGTTCCGATGACAATGCAATTTTGTGGTAAGCATGACCGGAATCGATATTTAGGATTTGTTACAGAAAGGGGAACTCTTCAATGGTTAACAGTACCAACATGATATTTTGTGTAGGTATGAATATAGAAGCTTGTTTATTTTTATTTTTTTGCTAGGGATTTCCATGGAATAGACAGTTTTCTATAGTGCTTTATTGAAAAGTTTACAAAGCTTTTTGTTTTTTATTTCGGTACTATGTGAATCTTCTTAGTCATGATCTAAGCGTTTTGTTTTAGTGCGTAACTACGTTAACCAGATAAGCGTGAAGAGAAGATTAAAATGCGGATTTCCTTCCATATCTTCTTGACTCTTTTTCAGATTACTTTCTTTCGGAATTATTACTCTGCTGCTCACTGAGCTTCATTGTTTTAACGTTTTTCTAATTGGTAATCGTCTTAATTCCTGACTTATAGGAAATGCCGTAGTTAGGAAATTGGTACACACTTTTCTTTATTACAAGCAACGATGTTTAGCACCTCTAAAACTATACTTGAATTCATATTAGAGATAATTGCAAGCAACTCAAGTATAGACTTTAGCATTGTGTATTTTCAATTGATTTTTAAGTGACTGTTTGTAATCAAAAGTATGGGTTGCCATGGGATTTGAACTTGGTAAAACATACTCATAGAGTTTGTTGTTCCGTGACTTGATAATTTAAAAACTTATATCTTAATCACTATTTTTTTATAGTTATTTGAGTTTATTTTGTACGTACTATATTATTTACTAGCGACCTACCCCGGCTCCGCACGGGTACAAATTATATACAAAATCCTTCCTCGTTTATCGTTCTTTCTATTATTGAAAAGCGCATTAAAATCCGTTTCGTAGTTTAGGAGGAGTTAGTTGAAAAAACAGACAGACGCAGAAAGCGACTTTGATTTATACTATGTGGAGATCAAAAAGAACGAAGATTTACTATATTATTTATAATTATCTAACGCCATCTTTCTTTTTGTTCCAGATTCAAAATCAGCCCACAAAATGATCCCGCACTCGACGTGACTACCATCCTAACAAACAGTGACAAAAGTGTTGTATTTACAAGTGACGAACAATCTGTGGACATATGTGTGAAAAGGCGTTGCGTAGTGATAAAATGACGAACATTACTCCAGAGACCAGGATCATGATGATGAGGTCTAACGATGGAAGGAACAGTTATAGGAGACAGGTATGTACAACTAATGTGTTTATTTTTTTATATCTCGTAGGGAAATTGGCCCACTTTAACAGTGCCATTATTCTTTTCCTACAACGAACCTTTACTGAAAAATTTCCACTTGCAGCTTTTTTTGTTTTTGGGGGAAAGCCTTCAAAAGCCACCCCGGCTTGCGGATAAATCTGGGAGTATAGGATTTTTGCCTAACTAAAACCACCCCGGTGAGATCACCCTCAGCATGTGAAAGGGGCTCGGTTACCTCTTAAATTACTACTCTGGAACCCCCTCTATGCAACGCCGGTTAGGGCACCCTGAGAAGACTGTAAAAGGGTTTCCCCTGAGCCTCGATCTGCACGGCAGTACTTTATCGCTATGCCACTGACTTCTCTGAAATCACTCGATGGGCGAACAGACTCCCCACTCTGAGCGCCAGTGTTTCCAAAGTCCATGATACAGGCGGGGTTTCGGTGTGATAAGCGTTGTGTCGGTTGCGTCCCTGACGCCTTCTTCCATACACCTAGACGCAGCTTGGAAAGACTTCACACAAGGAGGTATGAATGTTGCAGATACTTAAAGGTTAGACTCTGAACAAAATAACAGCCTGTCAGCGACAGCGAATGTCTATACGGGGTGATCGTTATTAACTAAGGTGTTTGTAACATTTTGACTTATGGATGTATATACACAGAACAGGGTGTTAAATCCCGCAAACCTCCTTTGCAAAGGGTGGATCTTTCATACAGACGGGTGTCTGTTTCGGTTGTATTCTTATTCAAATCGCGCGAAGAACTTTGATACTGCGATAAAGGATTTGTGTGACGTCATGTCTTTAGTTCGTTTGTGGCGGTATAGATGTCGCTACAGACGTTCCGTTATGTCTTTCAGCTAAGATGATATCATGTAAAGTAGTAATATTGGTATCACCTGTTAAGTATCCGTCTTTGAATAACATTTAAAGTGTGTGAAAGTTTACATTAGTGCTAAAATATCACAGTTTTATTAATTGGTGATCTCAGATGATGTCAATGTTTCGTCGATTTTTGAAGTTATACTTCTTCAGGCGCGTTATGAAAAAATGATGACACTGAAATTTTAAGATGCGCACATCACTGTCACACAAAATTCACTGGTTGAAGTTAGCTAGAACCGACACCCTGAAGTTAGCTATGGTCTGTGGATCATGAAGAATGATTGTTTTCTTTTTGTAAACTTTGTGACAGTTTGGTTTTTTATCTTGTTACGCCAAAGAAGTATAATTTCTTACGTGCGTACATAAGTACACACACACTTTTTTTTATTTGTTGTTTTACATTTACCACAGAGTACCTAGTCTCTATAATCCACATGTTGACTGATAGTGAATCTTCCTTCTTGCATTGAGTCCGCCTATGTACCACTATTCGAAACGAAATTTGAATCAATAAATAAAATATGAAAAGTGGTATTTTTTGCCTGAAATCATTACATCCACACGTATCTATCCGGTGCGAAAAGAAAAAGATACGCTGTAAAATTAAAGATACGAAAAAAGCTCACTCGAATCGCATGAACTTATATTTACGAAACACTCGCTTGTAAACCGTCAGTTTTTTTTACGAGTCGCCTTTTTACGATGTTGTTCCGTTTCCGTCAATAACGACGACTCTATTTTCTTCAGAAACCGACTTACATACTTAACTTTGCATGTGGTGAAATAGGGAACTAAAATGAAAAGTACTGAATTTGACAGCTTTTTGATCACATCTCTTGGCAAGTGGCGCCGCCATGATATGTAATGATAAGTGTGTCAGTCTGAATCTAAAAGCAGCTGACAGCTGTCATTTGTTGTGAGTTTTTGGTTTCTTGTTTTAAAATGAGAATGTTGCAACACTTTTGACTGTGAGTTTTGTGCAATAGAAAATTAAAAGTTTGAATGCAGAAAACAAACTGTTATATAGAAACGTTTTGAAACAATGTCTAGAGTCAGCGATTCATTTATTATTCTTCTTCTGTAGGCCTTGTCCCATTTCTAATAGGGGTTGGCTCTCCTAAGCATTCTTCTCCAGAGATATTGTTTCTGGGTCGTCAATGGGTAATATACTATATATTATGAACTGACGTCCATGTTAGTCGGGGTCTGCCGCGGCTTTCTGGTCCTTAGTCAAGCTGTAGCACTTTCTTTGTCATGTGTTCGTTAGGTCTTCTCATGACGTGGCTGTACCAACAAGGGCGTGACTCCGTGAGCTGGTCTTGTATTGGTCTGATTTTAAAGCTACCTCGGTTGTATTGGTTTTGCACTTTTCCTAGCATTGTGACATCTGCGGACCACCTGCGCATCCATCATTTCCGCGAGATGCGTTTATTAGCCTGCTGTTTCTTAATAATAATAATAATAATATTCCACAACTATCACACAACGCCATCTATTTAATAGGCCAGTACTCAGCGCTGTAAGTCATAGCGATTCATTTATATCTATATACATAGTAGTTACGCGTAGTTCGCGCGTCAGGACAACGTCTGTCGGGTCAGCTAGTCACTTATAAATATACTTAGCCTGAAAAGTCCTACTCCTGGGCGGAGGCCTCCATCCATTCCTTCCACTTCTCTATTATCTGTGCTTCTTCACGCCAATTCGCTAGGAAGCTGTCCAAGGCACCCCGCTATCTTCTTCTTGGTCTGCCGCGACCCCTAACTGTGTCAGGACTCCAGCCTTGCAATGTATGGGCCTATAGCGTTGACAGCATCCAACATAAATGGCCTGCCCAGTCCCACTTCAGTCTTGAAGCTTTCGAAATCACTTAATAGGCAATAATAAAACCGGCCAAATGTCGTGTATTTAGGGTTCCGTACTATATGAGGGAAATCAATATTTTGGTATTTGTTAAGTAGTAAATGTTACACTACCAGTCTCGGTAGTCTATAGAAAAGCACGAGTCTACTGGTCTATGTTCGGCGTACCGACACGTTACATGCTCCAACATGCGCGCCCGGCCCTTATAATAAGAAATGAACCCTTTGATTATCATTAGTCGTTTATCTTCCATCCAACGTGGTGTCAGAAGAAGAAGACAACGCAGTCAGTAAGGTTGAGGAAAAGAAAAAGTCCACTTCATGATGCCAAGAAGGTGTACGTTCCGGCACAGCACTGGCATTATCCGTGGGTTCAGGACACCTCGGACCATGGGACCACTAGACCTAAAAAGCCGTAACATGGCTGTGACGTGGAGGAACTGGATCATGCAATTAAAAATTTACTTGCGAGCTAACAATCTCGAAAACAAGAGAGACACCCGCAAGGTGGCCATCTTGCTTCACTTTATCGGAGCCGAGTACCTAGCAATATTCTATTCATTCAACGTAGATATCGACGTAATCACATTTGGAGATCTCGTCTCAAGATTCACCAACCACTTCATGCCACAGACCAACGTTATGATGGAACGCCACAAACTTCAATAGGCGTCAGGGCGCATCCAATACTAAAATATACTTAATAATAAACACTATATCACCTTTGAAGTTCATAGGAGAATGGGAACTTAAAAATTCTTCGGAACAAAATTTTGTGGCATCCGACGGACTGACAGACGGACACGTGAGTGACAGCAATAGGGTTCCGTTTGGACCCTTCGGATACGGAACCCTAAAAATGGTCACAAACTGTTGGACTTACAATCACAATTAAAACTTTTTACGAATACGTCGTACCAAAAGTGGCTGTCTCCAATTTTAAAACGGCAGGTGCATCACTAGCTCTCATACAAACTTTCATACAAATTAATAAAATCTATTTTTAAATCCGGAACTCTAAATTACTTCCATCTCCTCTGATTACACTAATAAATCATACTCGGCGACTTAATTACTAAAGCCATACAAATTAATGTAAGAAATAATAATCAATTTTAATAAAATTATACACATACGAACTTGTTTCACAATTCGTCAATTTCGGTGACATTAACTCGGACCATCATTTTAGTTGCCATGCGCAATATTATGTCACTCCTATTTCTGTTTAAACAAAGATCAATCTCCCTTGACAGAAAAATGGAATTAAATTTTTCAACACCAATGATTATCTTGCAGTTTAAACAACTCTTATTTTTGGAGCAATAAGGTTGGTTTTTGACTAGTGTAGTTGTATGGTTATGTTTGTATGGGGGGATAGAATGTATGGCAGTGTGTCGGTCATTGACCCGACCAAATGTTAGGAGTCTAGCGGACGCTTTCTGATAGAGTAACTAGGGTTGTGCCGGGATGTATATCGAGGTCGATGATTATTATCAGGCGAGAATAGAATATGGGTTGGGGATGTTGAAACAAGGTGATTGAATGACCTGTTTTCGAGATGATATTGAGAGACATAGTACCAACACATGTCGATTAACTGTGAAATTCTTTAATATTTAGAAAACTCCCTTTTTCTGCTTCTATTAAATTTTATCTATAGCGATCTTTCGTTAACGTTGAATTAATAAATTCTTTATCAGTATTTCCTAGAATCAATAACTCATTGTTATCACCTCCGCCGCATAGTTTCCCAACAGTACTTATAGTCAAGAATCTTAGGGCATGTTTTGTGTAGTTATCGACGTTAAAAATACACGATGGGGCTGATAAGCATATTTATTTATATGCACACACAAAACACTTGATTATTTCAACAGAAATTTCTTCCAACAGATAGAAGAGTTGGATGAGGATGGTAGACACAGTGATAAAAAAAGAACGAATCTTCAATCACGTATAATTCCTCATCGATATCGACACACCCGACTCAAGCACATCACTAGCGCACCATTCACACATGGTGCTCGACTGCGATCGATCCTGTGTACGTGTTGAACATTTCCACCATGTTCCCGCTACACTGATGTATCTCTACAATCGCACATGGGAAATATATCTCGGATGCGACAGGAATGGAAAAAGAAAGTCTTGTTTGTGCTACGTTCCGGAATGATAAGATTCCCAAAAAAATGACGCCCTTCCCAAATTCTTCTTATTCGTATTGGTATGGAATAATATTTTTTCGTTTCCGAGTTGCTAGCCTGTCGGTTTTCTATCATAAACGACATTTATTTTGTAAATAGGTTATAAATAACACTTTTACATGAGTCAATATTTTTTTGTAAGTTTAAACTAGATGAGGCCGGTCTTTCCTACGAAGAAGCACCGATAGCAAACTCAGACTTTTCAAAGTCCATACAATCTGCACTGTTCAAATCATATGAGGACTAGTACTGTACACTCTGTGTTACATTTGGTCCCAGTGTGAGTCTGTATTGCATAGTTTAATTCCGCCAAGCCCGTTCCATCATCGGACCACTAGACGTACGGCGATGTGCCACCGGTACATGGTGGACATCCCACCCACACGCACAAAACGTTTTGGGAACACATTCATTGTGCGAACAGCTATGGAAACCCCTGCCGGAGTCTGTGTTTCCTGAAAGCCACAACCAGGAGGTCTAGAGTAAGTCAAGAGTGATTATGTTACTTCTAGTGTGTTCCACCTTCGACCACGTACCGTAGAAAATACAGTATTTTCTCTACATAAGTTAAATTACTTATTTCCAATAAGACTTTCATCTTAGTGTTATTGGAAATAAGTCTAATTACTCAAATAGTCTGTAGACAGAGTGGGATACTATCAGTGTAGCCTCAAGTACTTCTTTTTTGAGGCTTGGAAGTTATCAGATTAAATATAATAAATAATAATAAAATATAATAATATGATAATATTTTTTTATTACCTTCAGTTGTACAAAAACACTTATCTAAACAATAAACACTTATCAAAACACTATGCAGCGTTACAACTAATAGAAGAAAGTGTTTTCGATGAACTCTGGCACCCCATGTAAGATTTAACTTGTGTTTAGGGTGCCAGCGTCCTCGCTTATAATTTGAACAAAATATGTCAATAGTTGCAAGACGAGCACAGTATACTACTATTAAGACAAATTATTAAGTACTAGTAAACGCGAATATGAAGTGACCTATTAAAGTACCTATGTGAGGGTATGTGTATGTGTTGAGTGAGAGATAAATAACAATAATAATAATAATAAAACTTGTATGAACACGTAGTAAATCTTCAGTCTTATCGTAACTCAGTGGCAATAGCCACTTTGTGACCTTGGTCTTACATTCATTCAGGCACATGGGAGCAATGGTGCATATTTTATTTATTTTATTATATAAGATTACTTCTCCCACTTTGAGCGGAGCGGGATCCCAGTGTCAGACTCTTACTGACTAAACCCCACCCGCGTTAATTCAGTTGCTCTATGCGTTCCAGGAGGCCCGCGATAACTCTTTCGAACAATCCTGGCAGGCAATTAAGGAGACCATATTCAACCTCTTCTCTAAGTTAAATAATCGGTTTTCAAATACACTTAAGTCCCATAAATTAAATTACTGCTAGGTAAGCCGGTTTTAGACCACAAAACTGTTTCGCACTTAGCTTAATGAAGTGCAATAAATCTTAGCTAAGAGAGTCCTACATTTTCTAGAAGATCTATCGCCGTAGACTAAAGTGAATTTAAGGAACTATACCCCAGCTAGAGTACTGTTATAACCTACCTTTTTTCTGGGCTAAGGGAAAATACCAAGAAGTGTGTGATTCCTTGCTAAAACCATCCCGGTGTTCACCATCATCAGCACATGGAAGTGATTACCTTTAAGATCACTCGGGAACCCCCTTTGCATTGCCTGTTAGAGCACATCCCTGGGGAGACTGTAGAGGGATCTCCCCTGAGCCTCGCTTTGCACGGCAGCACCTGACCACAGTGCTGCCTTATTCCCTAAAATCACGCGGTGGGTAATCAGAGCCTCCAATCTGAGCACCCGATGTTCCAAAGTTCAACCTGCATTAAATGACGCTGGTAGGATTGCATCCCCGACGCCTTCTTCAACAAACATTACATCACGCCAGTCTATCCACGGCAGTATGTCTTAAAGAGTTAGACAGAGGTATACCTAGGTACCTATAGTTATACTCATATTACTACAGTTATCTTTAAAGTCCATCAACTGGAAGCAATCCTTACTCCTGGCTGCTACTGAGAATTTTCAAATGGCAAACCCAATTACAATTTTCTTGATCAGAGATTTTTTAATTACCTACTTTTTATTTTATTTTAGATGGGTTTGCTCTTGACTCTAGTCTAGGTCACAGGTGACAGAGACAAAGTCGACGATGGAGCGAGCTTACCCAGAAGAAGCCTGTTCATTCTAACTTTGAAGAGATTAGGGTTATATGTATTCGGAAATACAGAGGCACGTAGACAGTTCCACTCCTTTGCTGTGTGCATTATGAATGACGTTCGGAAACAATTAGTGCGAAACTGCGAATTCGTGGAATAGCAACAAGGTAGGGATGGTAACTTGCAGTTTGTCCTTGCGTGGAATAAAACTGCAAGCGCAGTAGCGCTAGTGAACTCTAGATAACGGCAAATGGTGTGATGGCCTTCTGGTATGGGCACATTTAGCAAAATTTTATTGTATCTTTGTGTACTACTCCTTTCTTTGCCTTTTTAGGGTTCCGTAACCGAAGGGTGCAAACGGTGCCTTCTGGCCTTCCGGCCGGAGTATTGCTGTCACTCACGTGTCCGTCTGTCCGTCGTTTGTCACACAGGTTTTACAGCCAAACGGTTGGAGCTACAGTCTTTCCACAGTATAAGCATCTTGTTGACCCAAAGCCATACAAAATCCTTGTCCGGTTTTTTTTTCGTTGCTATTGTATCGTGTCTGTATCAAATAAATAAGTTATATTCTATTCAACAAGGCAGTTCTACAATTAAACAGCACGCAAGACCACAACAATTTCTTTGAAATATACTCCAGGCATAACTCAACTCACAACTCAAGAGGACACCACATCCTTGTCTGTCAGCGTTATAACCTTTTCTACAAAGTTGGCAGCAGCTATACAAGAATATCTTGTGACGTATTGTCAATAGACAGCCGACAAGGTTAGTGACGGGATTGACTGAAATGAAATGATGCGGCTCGCGTACTTTGATATTGTTCCCATGGAATTTAGCCCTATCAATTCATCACTCATGGCATGACGCCGAGTTTGTCTATTAACAGCAGCTTTGACATCAGTTTCAGACTTTTTTAAGTAAAACTTCTTTACGCACGTTTGACTTGGGGAGTAAGCTGGTGAATGTGTGACGAGAGCATTACGAAAAGTGTGATCGGGCGAGGCGAACGGAAGTTGAGAAGGCGCACGCTTGACTTGGGAAATAAGCTGGTGAACGCGTGACGAGAGCGTTACGAAAAGTGTGATCGGGCGACGCGAACAGAAGAGATGAAGTTAAAGAAGTTTTACTTCAGTCGTGTGGTCTAAAGTACACTAGTTTTTTTAATGTTCCTACTTCTGGGACACAGTCTGTGAGAGTGTATGGGTCGTAATCCACCACGCGGCCCAATGCGGGTTGGTTTGTTTTAGACTAAGACTGCCTAACTGATCTACCTGTTGTTAGTCTGGTGGCTGAGCGCGGGGTCTTAGGTGCGATTCTCATATCAGGTTTAGTGTTCTCAGGTTTTAACATTAGGCTCTAAACCGACGTGCTGCAATTGAACTGCACGTCAACTGCAAAATTGTTGCCGACTGCGTCAGTCCACTTGCCGACTGTGCATTCGTTTGGAAGATACAATTTTACTGATGAATACAATTCAAATGCAGCCCAACTGTTACAGTCTAAGGGATTTCGTCCTGTTATTGACCGTGTGGTCAGCCTAAGTGGCCTCATAGGACGTAGAAAATACTGACAGAATGTGGGTGTCGGTCGATACTGCGTTGCCTGGGTCGGGAGAGTGTTCGAAAACGTCATCTTGGCCCTAAGCTAAGGGCAACTGAATTAGCACATGTGGGTTCGGGTAAGTAAGAGTTTGACACGCCTTTCCACTCCACCCAGAGTGGTCAACTTTTTACGAATTCCACATTTTGGGATTCTACATTTTGCGAATTCAACATTTTACGAATTCAACATTTTACAAATTCAACATTGTAGTCCAGAATGAGTGGGATAAGTTATTAGGAGACTGCCCACCTTATGAAAAATAGGCAAATAACTGCCTCCTTTTAGAAAACCCAGGTGCGTGTTTTAGTTATTTCTTACAACATGACGGAGAAGGCGTTTCTTCAAATCACCTGTTTCCTCAAACAATTTATACTTACAAATGTCGCAAATATTGGGAACACCAAATTACTGGGCACTGGTGTCTTAATACTCACCTATTAGAATCAATCTATACCATTAAATCTTACCGCTACATTGGTTTTGTTTTGAAAGTGTCTATATCTCCGAGGTGGTCTCTAAATGTATGTTATTATTAATCTGTTTGTGTTCTCATTTAAAGTAATGATGAACGGCTTTTTAATAACCCCATTCCGGATTTTAGATCAAGTGTGTCATAGCAAGAAATTCAATAATTATAACTGTGACTAAATTGCATCGGATGAAGTACCAAGTAAGGATGATCTTTTTTCCAATGCTATGTTTGAATTAAGAATTTGGAACAACAAATGACATAGAGTGTCATGCAAGATAAAGAACCAATTGCATTTCAACCAATACTTTGGCATTGCTCGTGGAAAGGATGGTTGATGTGGTCGAAAGTTTCTGAAGTGGAAACTGCATACTGGAAGACGCAGCGTTGGGAAACCGATGACTTGGTTAGGGTCACGAGAATCCGATACGCACAGGACCAACTGTTGTGGCGAGCCTTGGGGAGGTCTATGTCCAGCAGGAGACGCCTTTCGACTGAAAAGACGATGATGTTGATGAATCTTTTGCCCAACCCTGGATATGAACCTAGGTCTGAGTTATGATTAGATTAGTATTCATTAGTCTGTATGAACGGTTAGTCGGTATATCTCTGTGATGTACGAGTAGGTTAACACGACGTTAACATGTTGCTACTAGTGATCTTTAGACGCGACGTGCAAACGCGACATATGGCGACGGGCAGTGTTGTAAATGTTTAGTAGTTAGTACTTTACTACTGGTGCCATTGATCTTTAGACTTTGTCACTGTGAAATTATACAGTTCATTCATACGGACATGATGGATATTTTGGTTTCTCTAGATAAGTAAGACCTACAAGCCCGCCACACTATTCACAGAATCAACAGTGGCGACCACTAGATAAAATGCCGAGGCAATGAAGCTCGACGAGTCCCAGAGAAACGATTAAACTGTCTTGGGCCCTGCAACGAAATTAATCAGAAAAGAACAGCGGAGGAGTAAGAAAGACATAATTTCCACTTATGTTTTTCTTACTCCTTCGCCATTTCTTTTTAGATAAGCAACGCCTGGTTCTTTAAAAGTACCTACTCTACTAGTAGCAACAGGAACCTTAAACCTCCTGGTGATTTCATCGAGCCGTCGGAGATCTTCCCGCCTGGGCACGCGTTGCCTTGGCCAACAGACTCCGCGCTCAGTTCGGCCTGTCCCTTGCCCTGCTGTCCAATGCCCTGTTATCTGCTCACGTAAAGATCTAATGAAAGGCACAGGCATTGCTGTGGCCAAATACAGGGCCAGGCAAGGGATTGAAAGAAGAGAAAGAGCTATGAAAATATATTGTTTTTGCTATTGACACGCTAAAAAGAAGTAATAGCAACCGAGGCTCGTGTGTATGAACAGAGCCGATGGTGTATTTTATCAGATTGTTATACAATATGGAGAAGGCGTGAGATTATGATAGATAATAAATAAGAAAAATCGTTGGTACTACGTCTTCTATTTTGTTTTTTATTAAATATCTGTATCGCGTTTTTGTCAAATTTTTCATTGGCACAGATTCGAACATTGTCTTAAAAATCCACTTTACACCGGAATACCGTTGCCGTTAAATATGATTTTAACCAGTTACTTATTAAAAAGCATCCAGCTGTGATGTACGATAATCATTTATTGATTTTAATGACACACTTAATCTAATTTTACGTAAATTGTTAGAAACCTTATTCTCACGCTAAGTTTCCGCGCGTTCTGAAGACTGAATTGATGAAAAAACAAATGCCGAAGCTACATGCTTAAAAAAAACTTTTTACAAAAAAAATACAACCGACTTCCTTAAATAATACAAAAAAATGCAAAATAACTTTAATTTCGGAAGTCGGTGTTTCTAGTTTGGTTTCTTCGTTATTTGACACCGACTTCCGAAATTAAAGTTATTTTGCATTTTTTAGTATTATTTAAGGAAGTCGGTTGTATTTTTTTTGTAAAAAGTTTTTTATTTTTCACTTTTTAGTTGTTTTACCCCATTCTAAAACTAAATTAATAGTAAAGTTATGCCCGAATTGATAGCCTCAAAAATAGGGAATTTGAACGTAGTTGGTGAAATTAGGGTGTATCAGGGTGAACTGTACAAATCTGTATACCCCTTCACAGCGCATCAGCGTGATGTAATGTTGTGAAGTGGTGAAAACAATGTACAGACATGCGATTGCAGCAATTCTGGAAGGTTTGCTATCATTTATTGAAGAGTTCCATTGTGTATCTACGAAGTCCTTCATCAGATCTTCACCAAATTAAAATGGGACCAAATGTGAAGCAACAGCTTTCAAATAAAAAAAAAAACTTCAAAATCGGTTCACGTTGTCAGAAGTTATGAGGTAACACACATAAAAAAAAAAAAAAAAAAAAAAAAAAAAATACAGTCGAATTGAGAACCTCCTCCTTTTTTTGAAGTCGGTTAACAAAACGCAATGCCAAAATTATATTCATCTCTCTCTTCCTCAGATCCTGGCAGCTCTCGCCGTCTCGCTCGGGCCGTTCGCAGCAGGGCTCAGCAAGGGCTATATGTCACCAGCAATCGCGTCGATGCAGGACAGCAAGTCGCATGGAGATGGAGGATTCACAGTCAGCGACCAGCAGGCCAGCTGGATTGCCTCCCTTAGTTTATTAGGTAAGTTGGCATTAAGCATATAAGTTTAACATATTCGTAGGATGATGATGATGAAGAATGATGTATCAACTGTCTTATTGGAGAGATCAGGTCTTTCCTGAGAGCTATAACCTAGAGGTTTTTAAGTCAAGAGTGAATAGGTTACTTCTAGGCAAGCGTGCTCCAACGTCGACTACATCATCGCTCACGGTTGCGAATTGAGTAAAACGCATTAAGTCACTCACTAGAGAGCAAACCAGCTGATTGTATATCTAGAGGCATTGGGCCAAAAGAGCTGGCTTCACATCCAATATGGTGCTACAGACCTGAGTTCATCAGAGAAGCTAAATTTGTCCCTCAATAAACAAACTTTTGCAGTACTATTCCTGAACATGAGGTGGCTGTACAGACGGCCACATTTCAGCAAAATTAAACGGGAGCCGAACATGTTACCTGGGGTCTAGGGCATCAGAGCCAAAGGTACTTAAGATCTCCTTTAAGTTTAACGTGTTGCACTACTTTGGATATTTACAGAACAGCAAGGAGTTAGTAAGCTCTTCTAAAAACGGGTTCACAAGTTGAAAATATGACATCATCGTTATTCTTATCAAAGTTTTGTCAAGGTATGCTAACTCGTTAGTCTTATCTTGGTGTCAGTGTCAGCTTTTTTGTAAAAAGGAGCTTATCTGTCATATCTAATGCAAGTTTAAGGATATATACGTAATTAGGGTTAATGATATCCTGACGGTCGTAGCTTACATAAGGTTACTAAGTCAGAGACAAAATGTCTAGTGACGTCATCATCATTATCAGTCGAAAGGTCTACTGCCGGTCGATTCTGTTAACAGCTCACTGTGAAAACTTAGGTGGAGTGAGCGTGAAGTGAACTGTCATTCCATCCTTGATTGTATGGATTGACAGCCCACTTCACGTTCACTTCACCTAAGTTTTCACGGTGAGATTTTACAGAATAGCACTGCTGAGGATTGCTCTTTTAATGACCGTTGACTTAAGTCAAAGGGGAAATGCCAATAACAGTGTTACATGATAATACCAACTACCAACAAAGTACTGTTAAAGACTGAAGTTGTCAAAAAGTTGCCTAAAACTGGATATAATGATACCTGTTAGCTATACAAAACAAGATAGACCTCAATGTTGCAGACACATAGATTTATTGTAAAAATATAAAATAAATTACAGTGAATTTCATGATCGCGACAAAATATGGCGATCCGTGTCGTGCGAAGTGACGTTAGTGCGGTTCCTCCGCCGTGAAGCACGCAGCGAGCGATGTTCTTAGGGTGCGTTCGTAATTTCGTAGAACATGAGGGCTGCGTTTAGGCGTAGACAATACCCATAAGTTAAGTTGCATAGTTAAGCTCTACAATATCATCTAATAGAAAATCATTGCACCTCAAAAATTAACAAAACAATTGTAAAATAAGGGTGCTTTCAAACAAGCTAGGGTTCAAGCTTTGACCAGCAGGTGTATTCGCTTACTCGGTTACATTGCTGCTTTGCTCGATGGACATCGGTTATAAAAGGCACAGGTTGCAAAGGTTTGTTTTTTCTATACGTCAAGGCAGCAATACACTGCATAGTGACTATCAAATTGATGTCAACTGAGTTAGAAAATAGATTTGCAGGTTTTACACGCGATGGCAACACTGCGTCTGGCCACCTCACCGCCGGACAAGTAACCCTACTTCCAATCCCAAAAAGATAAATAAAACACAACTGTAGTCAGAATTGTAAGAAACCTTATTCAATGCCAGAAGGCTACAGCTTCACATCAAGCAAGTTTTTCGAAGAAAAAGCTATTAAAAAGGCCAATAATGTACCATTCTCCACGCCCCCAGCACGGGACAGGCTCGACCAGCAATCGACGTGTTTTTTCAATCACTCCTGGTATTACCATTGTGTGGTTTAAACCTTTTTGTGAGCGCTTGTAATGTTACGTACTAATTCGATTATGTTTACGAATGTATTGCGATTGAGTCGCGCCAAGCTCGTATAAGAACTTTTATGCACATAAAGAATATATAGGTGCAGTAGATTAAGACTATAAAAAACTGCACGTAAACTTTTAGTACCTAAGTATTTACCTGCCATGTTATCTCTCCACCTATGTGGTAAGCACTGAATCGATTGCGTATCCAAGTAGGTTGTTGCACCCGGGCCTGCGGACGGCGAGTAGTGAGTAGCTCCCCGTCCGATCAGCACCAGGGGGCTTAGACAAAGTAACAATTTAAAAACGATAACGAAGTTAGAAAAGACTAAAATGTATGAGATTGACATATACCGCGCTAAGTCACGTGGTCAGTCGACATCGTTATCGCAAGTTGGTAGACAATGTTATAATTCGTAACGAAACAATAAAGAAACGAATTGCTATCGTGTTTATCCCATACAAATGCGTAGACAAGCAGCGCTTTCAGAGTTCGCCTTCGCCTCGATCGTGATCGTCAAAAAAGATAACGAAGGAACGCTAACGCTGGGAAATGTTTATCGATATCTCAGAGACGATGACGAATTTAGATATCGTTTCGCTACGAAGCGATGTTACTTTGTCTACAGGCCCAGGCCCGAGAGTCGACGGCACGTAGTGTTCCACGCGTGCCTCAAAGAGTTGTCAGCGAAATATGACGGGGCCCTGGTTGTGGATAAATTCGAAACTGAGCTACCGCGCCTCTGGGCACTCAGGGCAGGGAAGGAACAGGGACGGGTTTTAGTCACTATAAGTCGTAAAAGTCTGACACGCTCTAGCTCTACCCAGAGCGGGAGAAGTCATTGGATGATTATCCACTCCAGAAAAAAAAAACAAGTGTGTGTGTGTGTGTGTCCTATTCTAGTACTGTTTTCAGGAATACATTCAGTTTTTTGTTTTCTACTTCAACTCCACAAGGTTCTTTCCCTACATTCACATGATGACCAGCCTCAGTATCAGTCAGACATTCTTCATGATATCATAGTGTACACTTCACTAGTGGGCACTTCAAACTTAATTATGAGTAGATGTGTTCTGACCACATTTTCAAAATTACTTGGTGGTGCCAGGTATTATGATTTCCAGTGTTACAGGACTGTTTGAAATAGTTACCGCAGCCCTGGTCGCAAAGGGCAATATAAGAAACACAGGTGGATTTTAGTCAGTAATAGTCTAAAGGTAGATTTATACCGACGTGGCGAGGCGTGGATGGGATGAGCGAGAATTGAGTATGGCAAAATTTCTCTTCACGTCCTACCCATCTTTGGTCTAAATGCGCGAGGATGTACGAGGCTAGAATTGAAATATTTGTTAGTACAATATTTAACTTTATTATTCTATGAATAGAGTATTTATTTACTTTTTAAAACGGACTCGCACGGTCTCCGCTAACCATCTCGAGACATCTTTCGGTGTAAACGGGTAAGCGTGATTTCAATTCTCGCCCATCCCATTCACGCCTCGCCTCGTTTATGTAAAATCACCTTAACACTCCCTCCCGCTCCACCAACAGCGGAAGAGGTCATTTGATGATTTCCCAAACTCAAAAAATTAAAATAAGGTATTATGGATTCCATAACCATTTTCAGTCAATTGGGCTATATGTCACCACCGCAGACGTCATAGGCTTTTTTAAATCTCAGAAAAGCAAATAGTGTTGAGGGATTTCTTAAAACACCCAACAGTAAAGTGCGCAAATATTTGTTTGTACATTTACCACAAAATGCGCTTAGAATTCTACTTACCCTAAAGAAAACTTGACGCTAAAACCTTTCATCTATTTGCCCGTACATTCTTGGTTTGTAAAAGCTTGCAAACGATCATTAGTAGAGGTTTAGCTTTTTCCGAGTTTGGACTGCGCAAACAAACGGACAAACATTTTAGAAATAATTGTTTAAGTGTTTCACAAACAAGGAAATGTACGACTTTATTTGTTTCCTAGTAAATTAGGTACAAGAATAATATATTCCAAGTGATTCTAGTTTAAACGAGTACAAAGGGACAAAGATAAATAAATTTAATAACACGAAAATATTTTTGTAATAAACACATCACGAAAATATTTTTGATTGGATATAACGTTCTTTTGTGCTATATTTATATGTTTTGAATAACAGAAATAATTAAATAAAGAAACTAAAAAAAAAAGTCTTTAAAACCAGCATTGTTAAACGAACGAGAATATCATCCATCAGTCTATCAAGTTTTTTTTTAAATACTGGCTTCCTATAAAAAACCGCACTCAAAATTTCAAATATCGAAGAAACTCAAAACAGTGTCATGGCGGTCAAAGTCTTACATTGTTTTCGGCTTAGGTCACATTCGCCATTTGTGTCTGGAATGTAACGTGCGATAAAGAACTTTGGATACTTTTTCCATTAATTAAAATTAACGGTAAGTAAAATCAAGCTTTTTAGTAGCATTTACCTTAGCAGAAGATCTTTAAAGTGAATGTACCCTAGTTTTAATACTTCCTTGACCATAACCAATCGTGTAAAATTTGATGGACCGTAGTTAAAACTGTTTCATGAGCTACTGCTATTAATGGCTAACTTTTATATCTTCATGGCAATACCGCCTGAGGGGTAAACAGATTTGTGGTCCATCCATATGTAGGGTAATTATTTTCCTAGAAGTTCGTTTATAAGTTGAAACGCTAATGCAAGATTCATTAAAAAAAGTTCGCATAGCAATTAAATGCTTTTTAGAAATCATAGTTAGAATCAAGAAAAAAGTAACAGAAAATTAAGTGAAGGAATGTCTATTTTATCAAAAATTTATTTATTTTATTTATTTTTTATTTTATTTTTACAGTTTTATGAAACACGTAAATGGTAACGAAATACTGTCAACTGTCAATTGCTAATTACAAGAAAATAAAAGAAAGAACAAAATAAAAAATAAAAAATTATTTTGCACAGATTACAAAACGCACATTAATTTTCAAAAGCCTAGTATCCAAGCAAAAATAAAATAAAACTAAACTAATTAACTAATTCCTAGTGATATCGTTTCTGGTGCGGTGCACCACTACGCGCCATAGACAAAAGTAGGTCTATGACGCCTCGATCAATGACAATGACAAGGAATGGAGGGAAGCCTTAGCCCAGCAGTGGGACAGTACAGATAATAATATAAAAATATTTCAATTATAATCTATAACAAACACTGTGACCACAAAAAATGTACCTAACTCCCCCTAAAAAATAATACTACTTATCCTACCATCTTCTATGACTCTTACATAACAACGGGAAGCAACCCGTGACCTACATTCCACCGGAAACTCAGAAACCGTTGCAGAACAAAACAATAAAATTACCATCAATTCTGTCCCGTTTCTCCCACTTCCCTACATTTTACAGCTTGGCAACATTATTGATCACAATTTTCGTTGACAGCTTGACAGAGCCAACGAACCCGACGATCAATGTTCATTGGGATCAAGTACCCGGCTGTGATTTGGTTGTACTTAAACTTCGTAGGTAATATTTGGTACAGAAAATACCAGTATATTTAGAGCTGTGTGGAAAAACAAGAGAGGACTAGATACTAGAACTTTAAGGTGAAAGCCCCAGGGTATAAACCCGCGAAATTCAAATTTTCTTACGTTTTTTTCCAATTTACAAGTCAGTGGTGTGGATTCTCTTGTTCAATAACTAAACTAAAATTAGAGAATTGCTATCTTTTACTAAAAGGCAGTGCAAGAAAAGGACGGCTACATCTATGCACTAAGTTAGAGATGTCAAACTAGTTTACGCCTTGCGCGTCGCCGTGTTTTTAGACGACATGTTTATACGTGTACCCTTAATTTGTATGGAAATATTAATTCAAACTAAATTTGACAGCTCTAATTTACGTCCGTCTCTTTCTTGTTTTATTAGAGAAAAAAGGATAGCAATAGCCTAAATTAAGTTTAGTTTGTGCACAACGGAATCAACACAGGTGTCAGGTTGTATGTTGGTCAAAATATGATTCCGTGAAATTAGAATTGACGCCAAATGCCATGATTTCATGAAAAAGTAACATTTGCCATCAATTCTAACTGAATGAGTTGTATTGATGATTTTAATGATGACAGTTCTGTAAATACGTACTTGCTACGGTCATATTTAGACCAACATACAACCTGATACTGACCTGCAATTTGCATAAAACGTAAAAATATTTGATTGTCGCTTCCACCTTAATAGCTCTTTGTAAAGTAGTCTTTCCAGGGAATTGTATACCCAATTATGCAGCCGAATAGCATTGCTATGTTTCGATTTGAAAGATATGGGAGCCGGTATAATGATAAGCACACTAGCTTGTGCCAGCGACTTCGCCCGCGTGGAATAAGTTCTTCTCCCATTATAAATTATAGCTTATAATAATATGTTATTCCACGCGATATAGGTAATCTATCTCGGTGCCAAATTTCATCCAAATCATCCAAAAGGTGATTGACTAACAAACATCCATCCATCAAATTCTCGTGTTTATAATAGAAGTGTGAAGCCCCATGGCAAAATCCGGGTTGTCAAATTAAACCCCGAGGACAACCCGGGTTGACAGCCGATTTTTTTTTTTTTATTATTCTCTTTAATTTTTTTTTTTTTGGTCCGACTCACCGGTGAGTTTCGGGGCTTCACAGGTTTTCAACTGTCTTGCATGTCTTTAAACAAGCTTTATTTATTAGCTTGTTTAAAATAGGTTTTCTAACCGACTTCAAAAAGAAGGAGGTTATCAATTCGGATGTTTGTATTTTTTTTGGGCATAACACCGTCATTTATTGACAGATTTGCAAAATCCTTTTTTTTTTCGAAAGGGGTTTGTTCCGAAATGGTCCCATTTAAATTTCATATAAATCTGATGATGGGTTTCGGAGACAGACAACGGAACTCTTCAAAAATTGACAGCAAATCAACCGCGATTACTGCTATCGTATGTCTATGAATTGTTAACACATTTAAATAGCGAACCCCAACTAAAAAGTTAAAAATAAAAAACTTGTTTACAAAAAAATAGAACCGACTTCCAAAAAAAACAAAAAGTGCAAAATAACTTTAATTTCGGAAGTCGGTGTCAAAAAACGAAGACACAAAACCAGGAACACCGACTTCCAAAATTATAGTTATTTTGCACTGTTTTTGGAAGTCGGTATTTTTTTTGTAAAAAAGTTTGTTGACCGTCGAAGAGTTCCTTTTATATATATATGGGCCAAAGTAGCCTGAAAATAAAGAGATTTATTTATTTATTTTATTATAATAAAAATGCATTATCTTTGGAACTAAACCAACATGTAAAAAAACCAATCCATCTCCATTTGAGAAGTGGTTCTAAATTTAGCTTGCGAGATTGGACCCGAACATTGCTTGTTAAAAACAAGCTTGTACATAAGAACAACGGAGGATCAAGAATCGGCAACTTGGCTACAATGTCTCTTGGTATTGCTGGTGTTCATAGAAATCTATGGCCACTTACCATGAGTTAGGTTCGTTATACTGTCAACGCAAAAGTGTCAAGATAAATTGGGCACTCGACACGTAGGAAGGATACAGATCCTTGACGGGTCAAACAATATTACATGATTATGTACATCATCGGACAGCACGATTGGTGTTGTGTGGCTCGAGATCCGTCGGGATTTGTGTGGTCGTTTTCTTCAGGTCTGAGTAAACACAAAGCATTCAAGGTTGTGCGTGTGAATGCATTCATAAAGGAGAAAAATAGTAGCATATTTTCAAAATTGAGTGTAGTTGTGGCTCAGTGGTAACGGCTGCGACTTAAAAGTTGTAGGTCGGGAGTTCAAACCCAGACAGGCGTTTTACTTTCTGTAAATTATTTCATCACCACTGCTCTCAAAACGGTGAAGGAAAACACCCTGAGGAAACCGGCATGTCCTAGAACCAAAAATTCGACGAGATGTGACATCCACTAACCCGAATTGGGCCCGCGTGGTGGGTTACGGTTACACACCCTCTCACAGAGAGGAGGCCTGTGCCCCAGCAGTAGAGACATTAAAAGGCTGATGATAATGATATTTTCAAAAATAAGTGGCATTGTGTCTTCTTCTTCGCTTCGCTCTTGACAGAGTGGCTGTGGTCACTATGTAAATCGCCTAACGATCTCTTGTCATCTGATTATGTTAGACGATAGTCTGGCGCATTTATTTACAGGACCTCCAATCGCGGATTTAACCTGATCGGTCCACCTCATCGGTGACCTCCCGCATGGCCTGTTACCTTCCACTCTGCCCTGTACTACCAGGTGCTCTATGGTGTCATTATTCCGCGTCGAGACAAAGCCAAAGAATTTCAGTATTCGAGACCATACTTACATGCTATAAGACGCTGTTTGACATGGTGTAGAGCTACTGAAAGTTCATCATGATCTTTCTGTCCTCGTACCAAGTAACTAGGGGTCGCCGGTCGGTGCAACACTTTATCTTCTTCAATGCTTCTTTCAAACGTCACACTTTCTTGTCTCTAATAACTCTCCACATAATCCTTCCATCAACTGACGAACTAAGGTAAGTTTAAAGTTCTCCAGTTTAACGATTGTTAATCATAATACTTATTAGTGCTTTCTGCTACATTATTCGTAACACATTGTAACAATAATTTACGCAATCACGATCAGCTGCTACGCTTTGGCCTCGTTCCCAGATATACAAGTAAACATATGACATAATTTTTACGAGTCAATAACCTCCCATTCTCCCAATGTTTGTTACCAATACTCCAACCCTCCAACCTATACGCACACAAGCCCCAACCCATACGCACACACACCACAACCCTTACTCACACACTTTTACTTGTACATAATACTACGTTTGCTGTGTATTCCATTCGTACATACGTTCGCGAAACAGTGTTTTCATAATAAATCAGTTTGTGCTTTAAATCATGGTGAACACAAACACAGAACACATTTTAGCCAACAATTACGTTGTCCGCACCTAATATTTAAAGTTGAACGGTTAATGTACAGTCAGTAACAAAATATACTGGCTCTAGAGACGGGCATCAGTGACATAAGAATCGATTTGAAGATAAAGATTAGAGAATCGATTTGCGAAGAATGTGATACAATTAGATGCGTGATTGTCTTTAGAATTGAATTGTAAATGCTAGGTTTGTTTACGGATAGCGTAATCAGCTTTATTACCTAACTTGTTGGCTATATTATGATCCCACTGCTGGGACTCAGGACTTCTCTCAAGCAGAAAGAATGGGTGTAATCCACCACGCAGGCCCAGTGCTGGTTGGTGGATGTCACATCTCTGCTAATTGTTGGCTCTAGGACATGCCGGTTTCCTAACGATGTTTTTCTTGACCGTTTTGAGAGCAGTGGTGATGAAATAAATTCCATAAAGTTAAGGGCCTGCGTGACCTGGGCTTGCACCCATGACGTACAACTCGTAGGTTGGGGGCATTTCCACTATGCCACTGCTGCTCCGTAAGCAGTGGCCCAGTGGAAATGCCCCAAACAAGTGGTGGTTTGTATAAGGAAGACAATACATACAAACAGTGTGAGTCTTTATAATGTGCACATATCGAAATGAGGGCAGAGAAGAAATCTATGCTTAATTTTAAAAAAAAACAATTTTTTTTTTAGATTGGTGAAAAAAAAACAGATTTTTGCTAAAAAACATGTTTATTTTCTATGTATGGTAGTTTTTTTTTCACAATTTTCATTTTTATGAGGACGCCTAATTATTATGGAGTTTGTTTCATTGCGATAGATCATATTTTAGTTTTTTAAATAACTATAAAAAAAAAAAAAAAATTTTTTTCCTTTGATAAAATTAAGCATAGATGGTCATTTCGATATGTGCACATTATAAAGACTTACTGTATAAGCTAAGCAAATAATTATGCATCAATTGTTATGATTGCTACTTGTCTGTTAGATTCCAATCTAAATTGACGCAATGATTGATTCAAAGTTCACAGAGCGACATCTGATTGTTATGAACTCTACTAATCGATTCTGAAATCAATACCACGTCGGGATCGGTTTCAATTAGCGTCCCTCTCTCTAGCCGGGCCGGGTAAATAGCAATAAATTGGCAGAGCAAGATAAATAAACGACCATTTCGCTATCCGTGTACCGGACTGTTTAAGAGATACGTTTTACACCCAGTCTGTTTAGTGTTGCCAGGTAAGAAACGGTATTGAAAGTAATGATCTAAATTTACTTACTGACCACTCTATCTGATTCTCAGAACGTTATTTTTTCCAATGTTATGTGAACATCTTGGGTTTATAGGAAAATTTTATCTTGTTGTGTAGGCGTCTTATTGGTCGGGTGATTATGGTTATTGCTGGTGTGATCTGTTCAAAGGAAATATTGTCTTTTTCATTTTTTTTGTGTGCACTAAAATCGATCATGAACGTTTTAATGGCACATTTTCTTGACGGATTCCATCACTCTGGAAAAGTAAGTCATAACAGTGAGCAAAAAAACATTCATAATTTTGTTTTATTTTAAAACAAAATTATGAATGTTTTGTTAACACCTCATACTCATCACATTCGTCTGAAATTATTTAAACCATAAATACAACCACCATTTTCCCGAACATCCAACAAAATTCGGACGATAATTTTTGTCTGCAACAGTACTTTCATAACGTTGCCAGTAATTGGCGCTGTGATCGCGCAACGATTTGTCACGTTCACATAAACCATAGCTATCGGCGCCGAGTACTGGTGAGCGCTAAATTTGTAAGAAAGCTCTCCGTAGACGGACCACTCACGATCGCCTCTTGTTGTCAGCAACAGCAACTTTGTAAACAGTAGACTAGTTAACTATGTTAAAATGTTTTCTTGTTATTGGCGCAATGGTTTTAGATTCAAATGATATCCACAGTCGACGCAGTACACAGCATGATCGATGTCTCAGAAAAACTTAGCAAAGAAAACCAGATCCTGGGAGTGTCCCTTGATTTAGCGATAGCCTTTGACACGGTGTCTGTTTCTATGATTTTAAACAAATTAGAGGCCACATGAATAAGGGGAACGCCGTTGAAACTTATAATTAACGAGGGTGATAAGTGAGCCACTGATAGACGGTGGTGGCAACTTTGACATGTCTATATGTAAATTAGGTATTGCTAATTATTATCTTCTGGGTAGTTGAAGATCTTTTCGGAATCGCCACTTCCATTAGTGGCAAACACTGCCCGGAAACATTTCGAATAGAAGTATTCGTAGGTAGTACAGCTGCTAGAAGTTGCTTTGTGCCCGTCACAAGATATGTGTGGTTGTAAGTTTTTATTATTATTTATTTATTTCACATCAATGAGTTTCTCAGAGTATTTTAAATACCTAAAGACATGTAGATAGACACTAGGGAAGAGCAGAACCACCCAATACAAGCATTACTACATGCTTCCTGGGTAGTTCTAGTCACTAAATAGTATTGTAAAAGACACGTTAAAGAAATAAACTATTTTATTTAAATCTTTTTATTTCTTTATTTGGAAAGGCTCATTGCGTTTAAAAGGCTCATTCTTGCGTTTGAAAAGCTCATTCTTGCGTTTTACCGTAAAATCTTTGGTTATTAATAACCACACGTTTGCGCAAATTCTGATAAACGCAACGTTTCCGTAAAATAAACGCTGACCACATTTTGTCGCTGTGTTTGTGGCTCGTCTAAACAGACATTTATGTTGAACAGCACAGTTACAGGGAACACTGGAGAACGGTGTTAATATCTGTAATCCAGGTGGTCTGAATAAATACATACTATTGTGATAATAAACACTATTGTTGCGGACTTGAGTGGGAGAAAAATTATGTATCGTAGTGCCGTTTAGTTCTAAGAACTATGTGAGAGAAATATAGACGCTTGATAGACACGGGTATCGGGAATAGCATGAATAGTAAATGTATGTACTGGCTTTAAAAGTTCTAGAAAATCGTGGAAGACGCATTTTGAAGTTTTAGGGAATCATGAAAGACGAATTTTGAAGTTCTAGGAAATCATAGAAGACGAATTTTGAAGTTCTAGGAAATCATGGCAGACGCATGTTGAAGTTGTAGGAAATCATGGAAGATGCATTTTGCCTAGCAGTGGAGTGGTAAAGGCTGACTTTCATAGTGATATCACTAGTGCTGTAAAACGACTGGTAAATTTTGGCTTATAAGCCTACTATATATTAATAATAATAAAAAATATAAATGTTAAAGTTTCTGGATGGAAGGATGTGTGTTACGCAATCACGCCAGAGCGGCTAAACGGATATGAATGAAATTTGGCACAGAGATAGATAGTCAGATAGTCTGGAATAGCACTTAAGCTATAATTTATAGTGGGGGAAGTATTAACTTCCACGCGAGCGAAGCCACTGTTAGAAGCTAGTTAAAGTATAAAATTAAATATCAATTTAAAGTATCCTATAATTTAAAGTATCTTATAAGATTTATCGAAAATATTCGAAATACATAAAATCAAACTTGATTATTAAGTACCTAACAAAACCCGTGCATTTCTAAAATCGAAATTGCTATTTAATTCCTGATCGTAAAACCGCTAATCTTCATATCGCGGTATCCCCGATGCATTTGTAATCAATCCGGCGTTATACTAATCAATTGAATTAATTGAATGTAAATTGAATTAATCAATTCACCTGGCGTAGAGATAATACCCGAACTGGTTTGGTGCTAATTGGACCCTGTTAAGCAGAAAAGATCCAACCAGCAATTTGTCGAAAATCGAGTTATATTTATAGTTAGAATCTACACATCGAACTTTGTATACGTAAAAAAGATCCAAGCAGTCTGATCACTTTCACTAAACAAACCTCTATGTCACTACATGTACCAAAACACATTTAACGTTTTAAAAGAAAAACAAAAAAGATACATGACTCTTGGATCTCAAAAAAATGAAATGTATTATTTTTTTTTAATCCAAACAGGTTGGATCTTTTCCGCAAAATATTTTTTCTCTATCACTTTTAATATATAGTCTACCAAGCACCTCGGATCTTTTATGCAAAATATTTTTTCTCTATCACTTTTAATGTATAGTCTACCAAGCACCTCGGATCTTTTATGCAAAATAGTTTTGTTGAATCTTACTGATTACACAGGAACCAAGAGGTTTGACAGTTTATTGCATAATATGAAATTTCAGATTTAGTTTTAACAGACACCCTGGTAAGACCGATTTAATTTTTTATGTTTTAACTATTTCTATAAACAATAATTTAAATTATTTTAGTTGAAATTACGTTGTAAGTTTTTTTTTAAACTTGTTACGTAAAAATAAAATCGTTTCTGAACTTATTAAATTTTAGACATCTGGTAACAACACAGGTACCTACATACTGTTACAAGTTCTTGCAAGAGGGTGAAATTTCGTTACTAGTTATTATACTCGTAAGTGCTTAATGGAGATGGATCATAATATTAATAGTGTACTAATGAATGCCTGCTTGGGTTATAATTCCGATGACACTCAAGATGAAAGTAAAGATGGTAAGTCTAAAACAAAATCATTCTTAACCTCAAAAAGTTTTAAAATACTTTGAATAATACTTCTACAAGAAGGTGTAGTTCTTATAAGTTTGACTAATGTTTTGTTCGTATTATACCTACAGATGCTTTTATACAAGATATCATTGAAGACACACCCCAAAATAGCCCAACTTCTTGCCTGACAACATGTAAGTACTTATTTGTTCTTACACTCACAGTGTTGCATGTATTTATGAAATTATTTTAACGTATATTTTGTATGTACTTTTGTTGAAATGTTTTAATTACAGCGCTATGTAATGATTAATTTGTGTTGAATCGATTGATATTTTGGGACGCAAACTAATCCGTTGTCCAACGTATTGAAAATTAGTACGGAACTTTTGTTTAGCGACGTTATCTGTCTCAGCATGAGTTTGCTCACATCAGACGTCAACAACATGCCGCCAGAGGAACTAGTATTAATATCAGCGGCGATGGTTATAATTTAAAAGAAATCACGTATCCTCTCGACAATATTTGATGCACAACTGCATGTTACACAGAAACAAACAACAAACTGCACCTTATTTTGCGCGCCAGCTGATAGCGTGGCGCGCTGATATGTTACCGCGCTGCCGAACATGTTTAGCGTCACTTGTTGCGCGACAATTATTGGCTAGTGGATACAACAAGGCTTTAGTACAAGGCGTCAGTTTTAATAAACAATATAATATTATTTTTCATAATAAGTTTTGGTTGATTCAGGTACTCAATTGGACAGGAAAAATAGTGCTGCAATAAAGGTAAAGCCAAATCTACTTTACAGCAGTCAACAAGCTCAAGTATGTAGTGCATTAATGCCGCCTGCTTTTAAACCAATCACGCCCGAAAATTTTACTAATACATCTAGCTATGAAACTGGTGAGCGTAGCATTGATGCTCCAGTTTACTTCCGTTTAATGCCTTGCATGGGTTTTAAAAATGGTGAAAGGCTTGCTGAAACTTTGGGACCTCCTTCAAATGCATCCACGCCGCTAACGGAAATAACAGAATCTAGCATTGAAGCACCAGCTTTTTCACCGCTTACTCCAAATCCACTTTTGATACCGAATAACAACAACAAAGGTCGTGCATGTTTTCTACCGTCAGTGACGACTCAAGTGTCATCTGTTGAAACTTTGGGCTCTCCTTTAATGGCGTCCACACCAACTATGGCAGTGGAAATAACAGACTATAACAATGACCGCCCAGCTTTGTTACCAGTTCCGTCGAAACCATCTCCCGCTTTAGCTTGTAAAATGCCCGAATCTTTTCCACCATCGCCGATGCCTCAGATTTCACCTAAAACTAAAGATCTATTAAATATTTTAGAAGGCTTTGAAGACTTTAACAGTGATGACTCTGTTCGGGATCCAGACTATCAAATCCAGGAGATGGATAATACTAGCTGTAGCGAAAGGTCAGACATGTCAACTTCTGTAATTACTACACAAGTTCTCGTTCATAATTACACCACAGATAAACCAGACCAAGAAATTACCACAGACGGCAATCACAACTTCTGTGATTCAGGAATGCACCAAGTATGTCCTGTTGAAAGTTTTCAGGAAGAGTCGAATTCTGGTGCTAATTTAGAAAATGTTACTAGTTGCAATAGATATCATGAACAACAGCTATTAGCGAGAAAAATAACAAGAAGTGATGAAGGTAATGATGAGAATATTTCTAAAAGAGGTAATAATACAAGTGGAAGGCCTCGTAGAGGAAGAAAACGGAGGTTTGGACAATTAACGAGGGAGGAAAGGAAACAAAATAAATATAAAAACCTACCCTATGTAAACTATCGCAAGAAACAGGTGGAGTCAAAATCATTTATAAATTTTGACTGTGGTTGTTCCAAGAAATGTGCTGCAAAACTTTCTGTAGAAAATAAAGAAGCAGAATTTAAGAAATTTTACGATTTGGGAACGTATCATTCGCAAAATATGTATATTGTGGCTTCTGTGAAAGAACAACCCGTGAAACGACCTTACATATCCCACAATATCTCCAAAAAGAAAACATATTCACGTCAGTATTTCTTGAAAGGTGTTTTGGTATGTAGAGATATGTTCGTGAAGACCATTCAAACCACTCCAAAAAGAATAGATACCGCTCTTAAAAAAATGAGAACTGATTCTATCACTGACAAAAGGGGTATGAACGGAGGCCACAATAAAGTTTCTGCTGAGTGCGAAGATTTTTTTACAAACTTAATAGGAAAACTACCTAAGTATGTTTCTCATTACTGTCGCCAGAAAGCAGGAGAGGCCAACTTTTTAAGACCCGACATGACTTTTTCAAAGATTTACCAACTTTACTGTGAAGAAGCTACTTCTGCAGGAATTGGGCCCATTTCATACCCAAAAGCTAAACAAATATTTTTAACAAAGTTTAATCTCCGCACTAAACCATTAAACAAAGACACCTGCAATAGATGTGATTACTATGAAAATAAAAAGAATACAACTACGAACATAGAAGAAAAGAACAAAATTATAAAAGAACATGAAACGCATCTCAAAACTGCAGAAGACCTACAAAAATATATGAAAAATGACATGAATCTTGCCAAAAATAATCCTAACTTAGAAACCATAACATTTGACATGGAAAAGACTCTGCCACTTCCGCGTATCCCAACAAACATAGTTTTTTACAAACGCCAGATATGGTTGTATAATTTGGGTATACATACAGGTTCCAATGATCAAGGCCACTGCAACGTCTGGGTGGAAGGCGAAGCAGGTAGAGGCGCACAGGAAGTCGGATCTTGTCTCATCAAACACCTGTCAGAGAGACTTAAAGAAGGAGTAACGCACCTTATTTTGTGGAGCGATTCCTGTGGCGGCCAAAACCGCAACATCAAACTTACTCTTATGCTGAAAGCTTTCTTAGAAGACCACCCAACGTTGCAGCAAATAAGCATGAAGTTTTTAGAATCGGGACATAGCTTTTTGCCGAACGATACAGATTTCGGTAAAGTGGAAAATGCGTTGAAGCACCAACAAAGAATCTATTCGCCTGAGGACTACATAAATGTCATGAGAACGTGCAAGAAACATAAGCCTCTTCAAGTTCACCGCATAGAATCAACAGATTTTCTTAGTTCACGTGCACTGGAGAATATTATAACTAATAGAAAAAAAACACTTTCTGGAGAAAAAGTATCGTGGCTGAAGACGAAAGAAATTTTACTAAAAAAGGAGGCTATGTTTTCTTTGTTCATGCGGTACAGTCAAGATGATTCTTTTGTAGAAGTGGATTTGAAAAAAAAAAGCCGCGGTAGAACACGCTTGATATCAAAAAATCTTATGCAAATGCTTTGGCCTCATGGTAAGATGATACCAGAAGCTAAGTTGAACGACATCAGAAGCTTAATGCATTTGATCCCGAGCGATGCTCAGCCGTTCTACACAAAAATGACTGGTGACAGTAATTTAGAAGATGATGTAGACGGATTTTCGGGGGCGCCTGATTTTGAGCTTGAAGTGGAAGAAGATTGCGATCCTATTAGGTCGATTGTGGATTAGAACTTGATTAGTTGTACGTACCCTTTCAAGATTTCAATTAAAATTAAAACTTACGGATACTATCGCGTTTTATTTGCTTTCACAATATCAATTATTTAAACTGAAATTTCGGACACTATTTACGATCCTTTGTCTCAGGGCAAGTGTCCAAAACGTCAGGCTACATAATAAAGTAAAAGTAACTAAAAATATTATGTTCCCTTTAATAAAGATTTTTAAACCTTCATATATTTTTTATTTGGATCCCCCGTGTAAAAATGTTACCGACAATTTTCTTTTTTGCATAAAAGATCCACAGGTAGTTTTTTAAGAAAATCTGGAAAACTGTGTTCAACTTGCTTGTGGTGATACATTTAAAATAATGCTAATTTACTGTGTTACCATCAGTAACTTTCTATTTTTGTATTCCTCTGCTTGTTAGTTTTATATTCACTCATAAACTTCAAATCGTATTTACTCAAAAGTAACAAAATGCTGGTTGGATCTTTTCTGCTTAACAGGGTCCAATTGATATACAGACTTAAACAAGTGTTAAAGCTATAACACTTTTGATTTTAACACCTTTTTATTAGCTTTAAATTGCTCTTCGGATTTAAAAACCGGTCAATTGCATATTTAGTGTTTGGCGCTATAACCTTCATTGCCAAAAAAAAAATCTTAAATAGAAATTATATATATTTTTTACTGAATCTTCCTTCGATTTGTTTAGTTTTTTTTTAAATCTTTTTCATAAGTTACCAGATAACTGTAAACACCGTATTATTATAGTGTAAACTCTTGATATAATAAGAATCTTTATCATCAGCTTTTAATGTCGCCACTGCTGAGGCACAGGCCTCCTCTCTGTGAGAAGGTGTGGGCCACCACGCGGGCCCAATGCGGGTTGGTGGATGTTACTTGTCTTTAATGCCCTTCTCGCGGTCCAGTGGCGCCCTCATTGAATAAAAAATCGTAGTATAGCACAGAAAATAAATATTAAAAAATCCAACTTCACGTTTGTTACAAAGAGGATAAAGAATTTTTACGTTGTTAAAACAGGTCTCAAAATGTTTTGTAACCAAAGTAGTAGGCAAAAGTGTCAGAAACGGCCGTTTTTGGCACTTTTGCCTACTTACACTTTATCCTCTTTGTAACAAACGTGAAGTTGGATTTTTAATATTTATTTTCTGTGCTATGGTACGATTTTTTATTCAATGAGGGCGCCACTGGACCGCGAGAAGGGCCTTAATATTTTGGTTCTAGGACATGTCGGTTTCCTCACGATGTTTTCCTTCACCGTTTTGAGAACAGTGGTGATGTAATAATTTACACAAAGTAAAGCGTTTGCTTGGATTTGAACTCACAATCTACAACTTGTAAGTCGGGACCGTTACCATTGAGCCTCGGGGCCACTTCAAATACAATAACTGTCATCTATCGATTGATAATTTTCAATGTATTCATTATAATTTATAGTTTACGACTTATCTATACTTCTATACTTATATTATAAAGAGGTAAAGTTTGTGAGTTTGTAGGGGGTAATCTCTGGATCTACTGAACTGATTTTGAAAATTCTTTTATCAATAGAAAACCACGTTATTTGTAAGTGACATAGGCTAAATTATTCAAATCGACGCGGACCAAGTCGCGGGTGAAGGGCTAGTTGAAAATAAAGAGCTTATAATTTTACAGGATGTTCCGCAAACTAACAGTATTCACAATAATCCGGTGACAGAAACTCAGCCATTTTCAATTCAAAAGTATTTTAGAATATACAAAAACTTCGAAACAATAACCTTGTTTTCCGAATTCTTGAAATACGATATTTCTATTACATCTTTCATTAAAATTTGTTAAAGCATTAGTTCTTATTGAAAATCTGGTTCCATCATGCTGAAACGCCTCGAAAACGGGGTTCCACAGTCCCTCCCTTAAGTGATGGTCTCCGTGACATTCTTATCTTAACCCATTCAATACTCGTAGACCCGACTGAGGCCCAAGGCCGTGATATTTTAGCGCCAATATATACAGAACCACGTTCCGTCGATATCTTACCGTATCTATGTGACAAGGGGGCTCGGAGACGGGGTAATGGGCTTACAGCTGATCCTTTAGAACATCGATTGGTAGCCTTCATTTGTTATGTACGGGCCAGTTGGCGAGAGTTGGAAATGGAATCGGAAATTAGGTCTTAGAAATTACCAAAAATAGTGATACAATCTTATTATTATGGTCAACAGTTATAGTACTTTGCATTGGTCATACAATCATCATCCCCCTACCCTTATCCCATATTACTTGGGGTCGACGCAACACGTTTTTTTCTTCCATTCTGTCCTATCAGCCGTCACGCTATCACTAACTCCCTTTTCTTTCATATCACTCCTCACACAATCCATCCATCTTTTCTTTGGCATCATCCATCCACATTTATGCATAGGTCATATAATAAGAAATGAAATCGGAAATCACACCACAGTAGTTTTATTTAACCAATTACCTAATTAAAAGTAAAATAATAGTTAACCAATTACTTGGTTAAAAGTAAAATAATAATTAACCAATTACCTAATTAAAAGTAAAATAATAGTTAACCAATTACCTAATTAAAAGTAAAATAATAGTTAACCAATTACCTAATTAAAAGTAAAATAATAGTTAATTAGCTTCTGCCAGCAGCTATGCCCGCGTGAGAATCGAAAATCATCCCAAGGAACATGCTCCTGGGATTCTCCCATGTGCTATTCCAGAATATAAATTATCTCTGTGCTTTTCATCCAAATTCGTTGAGCCGTTCTGGCGTGAAAACATCCATCCATCAAACTTTCGCATTTATATTATAAATAATAGTAGAATTAATAGTAAATTAATAGTAAATTTAATAAGACAGTTTTATAAATACCTTGTAAATTAATATTAAATTTAATATGACAGTTTTATTAATACCTAGTAAGTTAATAGTAAATTAAATATGACAGTTTTATTAAGCACACCAAATAAAAATTATAAATAGAAACAACATGTTTTTATATAAAAATTAGTTGTGCCTCGCGGTTTGATCCGCGTGTTTGTTTACTCTTCTGCTCTCGTGGGTCGGAGCGTAATGCTAGATAGACTTTAGCCTTCCTCATGAATATGGCTAACATATACAAAATAATTTCTCAAATCCGACTGGTTGTTCCAGATATTAACGCGTTTGAACAAACAAACTCTTCAGCTTTAAATGTTTAGTACTTATTTATTTTTTTATCATTTTAATTGGTTTTGTATTTAGTAAAGGCTCACTGAGGTAAACTATATAAACACTGAGATGCCGCTAATAACTACTTGTTTTTGACGTGAATGTTATTACTATCCTCTCATTGTATTATACATCAATTCGCACCAGATACGGTTCTGTGCGATTGTATGAAAATCACTACAAAAAAACACGTGTATATTGACGTATGTCAAAATAAAACGAAGACAAAAGAAGACTAATAGCTCCGCACTTCTTTGAAAGCCGGTAAATACGTGAAATCATTTTATTTTGTTTAATACGACGACTGGCGAAGCACTCATGCGCACTTTAACCGATTCAAATGTAAATAAACCCCGTCTAATTAGCGTCTCAGGCAGATTTTATTACGCAATCAACTAAATTTATTTTCCGAAAATGTCGGATTCTTATCTCACATACAAATTATCACACGTAAGTTCTTAATTAACTGCATTGATACCTCTTAAACTTAAACATAGAAGGTATTTTTTTTATGGTGAGAAATCTTCAGATCGTCTCTCCCGCTCTGGGTGGAGCGGGAGGGCGTGTCACTCTTAATTACTCTGCCAGGACGCGGGAGTGGGTCGCGGAGAAATTCGAAACAGAGTTACCGCGCCCCGAGCACTCAGGCAAGGAAGGAACAGGGGTGGCTTTTAGTTAGAAATTCTAACACGCCCTCCCGCTCCACCCAGAGCCGGAGAAGTCATTGGATGATTTCGCAACCAAAAAAGAAAAAAAATGGTCGCGGGAGTGTTCGAAAGAGTCACCGCAGCCCTAGCACAGGTTGCTGAAGGAATATGGGTGGGTTTTAGTCAGTAAGAGTCTGATGGGAAGAAGACTTTAACCAACTTTGTCACATTATCTGGCAGTTTGAGTATTTTTGCGGCCTACTCAAATGTCCTGACTTTGGTATTGTTCGTCGGTTCGTTGAGCTCCTCAAAGTTCTGAGTTGAGCTTCACGATGATTGACAAATGCTTGCACTGTCTGGACAGGTCCACTCGAATTTGTGTGTTACTTTCTTCAAAAAGCTCATCTCAGACATAATCGTACATGGTTCTCATATGATTTAACCAGTACATATTGTATGGATTTGAACACTTTAAAAGAGACTTTGACCTCTGAGTTTGTTTCGGTGTTTCTTCTCAGGGTAGTCAGCTAGGAAACACCGGCCTCATCTAGCTAAAAAAAAAAAGATTTGACTTGTAAAAGTGTTGTTAAAACCTATTTACAAAAATAAAATCATTTATCATTTATCATTCATTTATCATTTATCACTAAAACCCATCGGTGTTCCGTCAGTTGCCCTTCGGTTCCAGGGTCGCGGTAACTCATTCAAACACTCGCGCGACCCTGGTTAAATACTACTGTAAATGTTAACTGAGTTCCTACAAATGACTACAAAATCGTGCTGGCTACTAAAATGCTAATCATGGTTGGTACATGTTTGTTTCGCCGACTGTACGTCACCGATAGGGCTGCGCTGTGACACTTTGGGTCCAAGGCAAGCCCTCAGGTCCTGCTATGTCACTTCTATAAAAGGAGCTATGTTACGAACGTGGATTTTGAAATTTGTATTGGGTTGGGTTGTGCAACATAACTTTGTGTTTAGGTCCGATGTTGAGTACGGACCTACCGCGTGGAACTGTATAATAAAATTAATGATTTTGGGAAAACATTTAATAGACTAATTTGGCGATTTTTGAAGAGAGAGATGTAGTCCTTCCTATTGGAGAGAATAAGCCCGAAAACGAACGATAAAACCCAGTATAAAACGCATTTAGATGCATCTCATGAATGATGAACTGATATTTTGGTATTTAGTCCCTTTTCAACATCTCCGGCAAAGTTTGTTAGCTTATCGGGCAGATTATTTCATACAAATTCTATGCTTATATCCAAGCTATTTTTAGGGTTCCAAATATCCGAATGTAAAAACGGAACTCATGTAGGATCACTCGTGCGTCTGTCTGTCTGTCCGTCCGTCCATCTGTCACAGCCAATTTACTCCGAACCTACTCGAACGATTGAGTTGAAATATGGTACATACATGAATATCTGTGACAAACACGAACGTGTAACATAAATAAATTAATTTGGAATAAGAGGGTCTTGGCAAATCAGAAAATTAAAAAAAAAGTATTTAAACTGTAATGTGCTACATATCAAATGAAAGGGCTTATTGCAAGGATTTCAAATATAGTTTTTTCATAATTTGAAGATGTATAGTTTTTATGTTATTTTAGAAAATAGATGAAAAATTAGCATTCCCCCCTCATCTCCGAAACCACTTGATCCAAAATTTTGATAAAAATACAGAATGTAGTTATTTCCTTATAGATTACAGAAAACCCTATAAGAAGTATCTATATGTAGTTTAAACCTGAAAAATATGCTTCTGGCCGGTTTTTTTTATAAGTAGTACATATGGGATTAGACCCTTGAAAAAAATGTAATAATAATAACTTTGATTTAGTAGTAGTGTTGGGTAACTAAATATAATGCCTAACAAACCTGTTAACATTTATTGAGCTATCAGCTACACATAGAACTGAACAATATTATGAATTACCAACACAATACTTGTCAATCACCAACAATACATTCAGAATTACCCAATAACTCCGGATTTAATACTCTATGCTAAATGAGGAATGTGTGCAACGATGTCAATGTCACTTATAGCGAACATAATCTTGCTGTTTATTGTCTAGTTAAAGAATAGAATAGAATAGAATAAAATTTATTCAGCAACAGTACACGAAACACGCACGGTACACAGAAATAACAGTGAAAAAAAAAAATACATTTTAACAAACAAAGTGTGTGCCTCACGACTGCGCTAAAAAGGTCCATTTCAGCGATAATGTCAAACGGGCTGGAGCCGCCTGACGCTGGTTTTCAAATGAACCTTCCAAAGGTCTGTGACTAGTGCTTCCAAAATTACGGATTTGCTAATTACGTAACTAGTTACGCATTTTGGTTCTTCAATTACGTAACTACGTAATTACGTAACTGTTTTGATTTTTTTTAAAGCACGATAATTTTGCGTGTATTAGGTATTTTAAAAGTAAAAAATCAAACAACTTCAAATGAACAAAATATTATATTAAGGAATTACAAGGAAAACTACAGAATAAAATAATAAATTTAAAATTAAACTCCAAATAAATCTAAAATATCTGCGATTAAACTCAATCAACAATTCAAAACATGTAAGTACCTCGCACGATTGCACGAATAATTAAAAGTAAGAAACAATATAAAATACGGTTATTTGTTCAATCTTTGTTCTTGATAATATGATCTCATAAATGATAACGAATGCAATGTTTTGTCACCAAGGGAACTTCTTAGTTTGGAACAAAGATAACCGGCAGAAGAAAAGGCTCGTTCTGCTTCAACACTAGTAGGCATTATAGACAGTAAATAATTATAAGCTGCTGTTAGAAAAACTTCACGACCGCCGCCAGCGCTATCGTAGATACACATTTCAACTCTGATGATGGATTCAAGATCTGTGTTTACTTACGTACCCAAATATTCCCAACCAACGGGGATTCCCTTCGTTTCCCGATTGCTCAACAATGAACTCTATTCTGTAAGATTAAGAAATAAAATCTTGCGGACTCAAATTGGCAGTTATAAAGTAAGCCCCGGGAACTCGGGGGATACCCACTGAAATGGTTTTGGTGTTGTCATAAATAAGTTCATAGCGTTAAGAGTTGCCATAATGTAAGTCGTAGGTTAAACTAAAGTAAATGATTTTGTATTAAAGTAAATTATAAATACACACATAAACCCGGGAAAAAGGCTTTTTCTCATGGAGTAGGCAGAAACTATAGAACTAAATAAATAGATACCTAATTAATTTATATTATCCTGTAGTTACGTTATTACGGAATTGAACTCTTCAGTTACGTATTTATGGAACTTCTAAAATCTGTCCGTAATTACGTAATTGCGTAATTACGTAATTACGTAATGGAAGCCCTATCTGTGACGGATCATTTGAACGTAACAGCTACGAACTAAGTGAAACAAGTTGTAGTTAAAAAATAATACTTATATATATAAACAGTAAATAGATATTATGTAGAAGGTGCATAAAAATACTAACTAAATAATAAACAGAGGATACAAATAAAAAGTACTAAATACCTACATGCTAAAACAGTCAAATATGAAGATGTCAAATAAAATAATTAATGTTAAAATTAAACGAGATGAGTAGGTACCCACTAAAACTTAAATATGAAGAGTTCATTGAGTTAAGGATAATATTTGCTGCTTGGGTCACGAATTATACGCGTCTGTCTGTCTGGGAACCAGATTGGGTAGATTAACTAAATTATTGTTTGATATCGAAACTGTCTTAGGGGCTTATTAATGAGTACAGTTTTGCCAGCTCAAAAATATTGTAAAAAAAAGGTGGAAACAGCGTGTCGCCAGTCTGGCGCAAGACGTCACTAGCGTGTCAGTGACGCGAACCATATAAGTTTTGCCTCTACCAAAAATCGTTCAGCGCGGCTTATGAAGTTTTCTCGTCAATAAATTAGATTTTACTCCTAATTAATGGCACAACATGAAGTTATCAGAAAAAAAAAGCGGCCAAGTGCGAGTCGGACTCGCGCACGAAGGGTTCCGTACCATTATCTATAAAAACTGCAAAAAAATCACGTTTGTTGTATGAGAGATGTTATTTTATTTTGTTTTTTATTATTTGTTGTTATAGCGGCCACAGAAATTATATCATCTCTGAAAATTTCAACAGACTAACTATGACGGTTCATGAGATACAGCCTGGTGACAGATGGACAGACGGACGGAGAGCGGAGTCTTAGTAATAGGGTCCTATTTTACCCTTTGGGTACGGAACTCTAAAAAAACATAGAATAGGCTCTAAGTATTCCACAAACAAATTATTTGTTTGCAGATATTAAATAATGTTACGAGCTGGGTATGGGATAAATTATTTTACACCAATTAATTAACTAAATATCCTTTATTAACTCAACAACTTATAAACACAAACACTAATTCGCTAATAATCACTATTCTCTTCGTAATCGCTTGTATTCGCATCCGTTCGCATCCGTAGTCGAAATCAGACTGACTCGCTCGCCCGCCGTCCGGCCTATTTATACGGTCATGGAAGTTTCCAGAACATTGTCGAACTATCTTATAGTGGAATATTCTAGAAACATCTATGAACTTCTACACAGTACCACAATGGAATGTTCTCGAACCTAGTGGAAACTTCTGGAAACTTCGACCACATTCTCGAACGTTCCAGTGTAATACGGTCGACGTAACACTGCCCCCTCCTTAGACATGCTCGTCCCGAGCATCATTAGTCCCGTAGTATCGCGCCAATCGGTCTACATGGACTATCTTAGGCGCACCTCGTGGACCCTTCTGTATTCGGTAGGTAACATCGTTGATCCTGGTCACGATTCGGTATGGTCCAGCCCATTTTGCTTGCAATTTGGGAGACTTCCCTTTGCTGCGCACCGGGTTATGCAACCACACCAGTGAACCCTCGTCAAAACCTCTATGGTTTGCCTTCCGGTCGTATCGGGTCTTCATCTTATCAGACATTTGTTGGCCGGATTGTCTGATATGCTCATATACATCGTTCAACTTGTTACGCAAGTCATTCGCATAATCGGTTACACTGCGTGGGGCATCAGGGGGGGTTACGGTGATTAAATCTGCAGGCAACCGTAATTCCCTTCCAAAGTTCGCGAAGGCTGGTGTCACAGTCGTACTTTCGTGAACTGCACTACGGTAGGACAGAAGAAATGGCTGTATGTGCTTGTCCCAATCCCTTTGCCTGCTTTCCACAACTTTTGCCAGATATCTCTCCAACGTTTGGTTGAAACGTTCTACCATTCCATCAGATTGCGGATGGTAAGAAGTGGTTCTGGTCTTGTGAGTACCCATCAGTCGACAAGTCTCCTGGAAAACTTGTGATTCAAAATTCCTCCCTTGGTCGCTGTGAATTTCCAAGGGTACTCCAAAACGACAGAAGACTTCCTGAACCAATTTATCTGCGACTGTTGTTGCTTCTTGGTTGGGAATGGCGAAGACTTCTGGCCACTTTGTGAAGTAATCCATGACAACCATGAAGTACTTGTTTCCGTTTTCACTTTCCGGAAATGGTCCTGCAACGTCTA
Source organism: Polia nebulosa (assembly GCA_951329385.1). Taxonomy (NCBI): domain Eukaryota; kingdom Metazoa; phylum Arthropoda; class Insecta; order Lepidoptera; family Noctuidae; genus Polia; species Polia nebulosa. The sequence continues at coordinate 23,692,560 of OX589611.1, read as the reverse complement.
GTGCTATCCGTTCCCAGGGGGCTCCCACGTTGTATAATTGTAAAGCACCTCTGCTGCGTGTCTGGGGTCCTTTCACAGCCGCACAACTGGTACATTTGCGGCACCAGTCCTCAACATCTTCTCGAAAGTGAATCCAGTAAAACCGCTCTCGTATCTTCAGTAGAGTTCTTTTTACCCCCATATGTCCTCCTGAACATCCATCATGGTAGAGCCGTAAAACATCAGGTACTTTGGCTTTGGGGACAACAATTTGTAGATGACAGTTGTCTCCTCGAGCGTTTTCCCATTTACGGCACAAGACTTCATCCTGGATAACAAAGCTGTTCCATTGTGCCCAATAACTCTTTGTGATGGAACTTAACGCCGCAACATCACTCCACTTGGGCTTTGGAGCACCAGCTTTAATCCACTCAAAGATCGGTTTGAGGTCCGTGTCATTTTGCTGAGCAAGCTGTAGGGTTTCCTTCCATTCATTGCTGAGATCCATTCTTAGCATCCTCACGGGCACTGCCTCCTTAGTCTCTTGCTTGGTACAGTGCTTACAATCTTCTGGGCAAGGTCTTCTAGACAGTGCATCTGCGTTACCATGAGTTCTCCCACTACGATGTTCAGTAACGAAGTCAAACTCTTGTAGTAGTTCGATCCATCTTGCCACTTGTCCTTCTGGATTCTTGAATTGCAATAACCACTTTAATGCAGCATGGTCAGTTCGCAATTGGAATTTCCATCCAAGCAAATATTTACTGAAGTGCTGCAATGTCCTTACTACGGCGAGTAGCTCCCGTCTCGTAACGCAGTAATTTCTTTCCGGTTTGAATAAAGATTTGCTGTAGTAAGCTATAACAACTTCTTGGTTTCCTTTCCGTTGAGACAACACGCCTCCAATTCCAGTATTACTTGCGTCTGTGTCAACTATGAAGTCATTTTCAGTGTCAGGATATCCCAGAATAGGTGTATTGCACAGACGTTTCTTTAATTCCTGAAATGCGATGTTACAGTTCTCGTCCCAACAGAATTGCTGCTTTTCCTCAGTGAGTTTGTGTAGAGGTTTTGCAATGTCGGCAAAATTTTTGACAAACCGTCGATAGTAGGAGCACAAACCCAGAAATGCTCTGACCTGCGTCTTGTCTTTCGGAACTGGCCAATCCTTGACGGCGACGATTTTCTCCGGATCTGTCTGGACACCTTCCTCTGAAACTATGTGTCCTAAAAAGTTTACTTGTCGTCTGAAAAATGAGCACTTTTTCGGACTTAACTTAAGATTTGCCGTCCGGATTTTTGACAACACTCGATTGAGGTTTTGAAGATGATCTTCAAATGTACGGCCCACGATAATGATGTCATCTAAATAGACAAGACATGCGTCTCCGATCAATCCAGCAAGTACTTGCTCCATTAGCCTTTCAAATGTCGCAGGAGCATTGCACAATCCGAATGGCATAACTTTAAACTGCCATAGCCCCTTTCCTGTTGAGAATGCAGTTTTCTCCTTATCCTTAGGGTCTATTTCCACTTGCCAGTAGCCACTTTTCAGGTCTAGCGTGGTGAACCACCTCATTCCACTCAGTGTATCCAATGTGTCGTCGATCCTAGGCAGTGGGTAACTGTACTTTTTCGTGACGTCGTTCAATCGTCGATAGTCCACACAAAAGCGTGTGTTGCCGTCCTTTTTCTTCACCAGGACCACAGGAGAACACCATGGACTCGATGAAGGCTCTATAACACCATCCTTTACCATGCCCTTAATCATCCTTTCCACTTCCTTTTCACGTGCAACCGGCAGTCTTCTTGGTCGTTGACGGATTGGTAACTCGTTGCCAGTATTAATTTTGTGCTGAACCTGTCCTGTTCTTCCTATGTCAGCATCATTTGTAGAGAAAGAGTCGGCGTACTGAAGTAACATCTTCTTAGCTTTATCCATTTCTACTTCCGTTAAATCGCAGTTTTCTAAAAGTGTTGACACGTCAAATTTCAGGCGGAAAACTTTTCCTGATGGTACACCTTCCATGAAGATTTCCTCTGTGCCACACTTCAATACTCCTTGATCAACGTCGATCTCACAACGATGTTTCCGCATGAAGTCTAATCCCAGGATGCAATCGTCCACTATGTCGGCCACGATGACATTATGCCGATAGAATTTGTTACCTAATTGTAACTCGACCTCCTTTCTGCCTCGGACGATTATGTGCTGACCGGTAGCTGTCAGTAATTGTATACGGTCGTGGTTATTGAAGAAGTCCCCAAGGAACCGACTTGCTAGATGAGAATTGACGACCGTGTGAGAAGCTCCAGTATCCAACGTCAATTTGCATGGTTTTCCGTTGACTTCGCCTTTGATGATCAGGCTGTTTCCGTCATGGGCCTGTGAGATCGAGATCCTCGGGGCTCTTTCAATACCAGCCAGCACCCGCCCCTCAGTCCTGGCGTTTACTCGTTTCCCTGCTGTTGCTGGGCAGTCGTATCAGTCGCCCTATCTTGCTGGGATTGATTTTCTCTCAGTGTGCTTCGCTTTGGACAGCTTGACCGAAGATGACCCCTTTCTCCACAAGTGTAACATCTAGGGCTATACCCTTGCGGACGATCACGTACAGGTGATGCCACAACCTCCCTGATACGGTTTGTTCGATGGTCTTGCCTCACTGCCTCTACTTCCAAGGCATGGGCCAAGGCGTCCTTCAGTGTCTCATGATGCCCAAGTCTTACAGCGGCTCTAACTTCCAAGTCACGTATTCCGTCGATGAACGCCTGTACCAGATTGCCATTGATGAGTGCAGGGGCAGACTGGTATGCCTTCCGAACCAACTTTTCAACTTCCAAGGCCCACTGCTGTAGGTTCTCGGCACTACGTTGCACACGATCTCTTAACTTAGCGCGAAATACGTGCTCCAAGTGTGCCTCACCATATCTTGACTCTAAGGCTTCCAGTAGCTGTTCATAGGTCACATCCTTGCCAAGAGCCTCAAGTATGGTTAGGGCCTGGTCTCGGAGGCCTAAGGTGAGCGCGGTCATAGCTTGCTCTTTGGTCCACCCATTCGCCTTCATAACGGCTTCAAATTGAATTTTGTAGGCCGGCCATGAAGATGTTCCGTCGAATGGCGGCACCTTAAATCCACGTGCCGAAGGTGCAGCAACCACTGAAGGCATAACCCCGTCTCCAGCCCTAAGTTCACCTAAAGCCTTCTTCACCCCAGCAATCTGAACTTCAGCTTCTGAGATACGATTCTCATGCTGGTGAACCTGCTCCTTCATCACCTGGAGCTCCTTGCCAAGTGTTGAATGAAGGTCTTTTATGAGGAGCATCTGCTCTTCTTGGCGGCGAGCCTGCTCCTCTTTGTCTTGGTGAAGCTTCTCTTCCATCCGGCGGGCCTGCTCTTCTTGGCGGCGGGCCTGCTCTTCTTGGCGGCGGGCCTGCTCCTCTTTATCTTGTTGAAGCTTCTCTTCCAACCGACGGGCCTGCTCTTCTTGGCGGCGGGCCTGCTCCTCTTTATCTTGTTGAAGCTTCTCTTCCAACCGACGGGCCTGCTCTTCTTGGCGGCGGGCCTGCTCTTCTTGGCGGCGGGCCTGCTCCTCTTGACGACGAGCCTGTTCCTGCAACAGCACCATTAGCGCAGACAAGTCTGGCACCGCTGGTGCCGAAGAAACTCCACATGGGCCAGCGACTGGCTCTGTCGCAGGCTGAACACCACCCGGTGTCTGTATCGGGGAATCTCCAAACCGCCTCTGATCCATGTCTTGCTGCCGTTGACTCCTTGTACGAATACCCTCCGTGTCGTCCTTTGGTAAAATTGGCATAAATTATCCCTCACTTCTGACACCAATTTGTTACGAGCTGGGTATGGGATAAATTATTTTACACCAATTAATTAACTAAATATCCTTTATTAACTCAACAACTTATAAACACAAACACTAATTCGCTAATAATCACTATTCTCTTCGTAATCGCTTGTATTCGCATCCGTTCGCATCCGTAGTCGAAATCAGACTGACTCGCTCGCCCGCCGTCCGGCCTATTTATACGGTCATGGAAGTTTCCAGAACATTGTCGAACTATCTTATAGTGGAATATTCTAGAAACATCTATGAACTTCTACACAGTACCACAATGGAATGTTCTCGAACCTAGTGGAAACTTCTGGAAACTTCGACCACATTCTCGAACGTTCCAGTGTAATACGGTCGACGTAACAATAAATTACATTTCATAAAAAACTCAATATTTATCCATTCAACTGTACATCACAGCTGCTCATAATAATTTCAAAAATATTGGACCAAGGATAAGTCCCTAACAAGACGTCAAAGTGCCCAATAAATCTTGACAGGCGGCAAAATATGGAACTAAAATCAAAACGTACCGAATTTGACAGATGGTTTACAGTTCACTTTGCTAACAGCGCCATTTATAGGCCCAGGTTACACTGGCCACTTCCATCTATCATTATAGCTATAAAAGGTGGTACATTAAAAGTTTTGTAACACGTATAAGCTAGATTTTAATAACTGATTGCTAGCTAATTGCGTAGCTCAGAAATATGTGGTTAGCTTGTAGAATTTTATGTCATGAATGGTAATAGGAGTCGTAATAAGATGGTTGACTGCGACCGGCTATGAAGTTTATGTTTCCTCAAAAATGATTTTATGCTTTTGCATCTTATCATGCCAGATCGGCTTGCTCAATTTTGACGCAGCTGAGAGGATAATAATTATTGGCTTCATTACTTTCAAAAGTGTCTGGTTAACTATAGTGAAATCATTTACGGGATTTGAATATCATGTTTCTTTAAGAACAACAAAAATATCTTAAATACTGGTAATTTGCCCAAAAGACTGGCGGTATTGACCCGTTGTATGGCAATGCTTATCCTCTGTCCAAGGTAAAAACCAGCCCTTTGGCTCACGCGTGTCTGCAGGGTTTAAAAGAACCTTCCCGGCAGCAGTGTACTGCCGGTTCCCAACGGTGTTATTTTTGGTGGCCGCTTTTTTTACCAGATTTAGTTCAATGAAACGACATATCACTGGCATTATATTGGGTGCCCACCTATGAAATTGGCGTTCCTTTCTCACAAATATAGAACCTCGTAACTTCTATGAATTAAAATATTCATTAATTGCTTGATATTCTATCGAATAATGACCGTCATAGACAACTGCCAATAGTAAAAAAAAAACTTTATTACTTATAGTTACATACAAAAAAAAAATACCTTAAAAATGACTGCACTTTTTGTTAGCAGAAATGAAATCACTATTTGTTTTAACTTAGCCAAACCATATTTTTGTTGCTTAATCTAAGTGGCATACGTTATCTTAGTTTTTAAACATTATTGCTTATAAGTTTTAAAAAATTAGTTTTCATAGATGTTAAATAAATTAAGAAAATGTTTATGAAAAATGCAACTTCTTTAAAATTCTCCATACAAAACCCTGATTTCATAGGTACCTAATATTAGTATTTAGTCATATCACTAAACATTTTTAGTGAGAAGACGTAACAAACAAGAATATTCGTCACCTACTGTGATTTCATAGTATCCCTAGGGATTTTGTGAAATCCCTGGTTTCCTCATTTCTATACGACATAATTATATAACGTATCTGTATAATACGAGTGCCTATACCTATTTCATGTTTGTTTTGATAAAAATTATGGTGACCATTACAACATATTTGGGATAACATCATTAATTTCATTTATAAGATTTCACTGTTTCAGTATTCTTTGTTTACTTGTACAAATAATTTAAAGGATGACTCAAGTCCTGAATTGAATTAGAAAGATTTTCATACAAAGGTTTTTGTTCTAAAAGGGTGTTAATGTGTTTAAATGTTCTTTACTACACGTGTTTCGCAGTTTATTGTGTTGAATAATTTAATTTGCTTTGGTAGAACGTTTGTTTGTTGGTATTTTTAGAATACAAATAATCTGGAAATTTGGCAGCGTTTTGTGCTCACTGAGATCCATTTCATCTATTTAAAACTTATATACAAGTGAAAATAAATTTATAAACAAACTTTTTTACAAAAAAAAAAACAACCGACTTCCAAAAAAGAAAATATTAATTTTGGAAGTCGGTGTCAAACAACCAAGTAATAAAATACAGACACCGACTTCCGAAATTAAAGTTATTTTTTAATTTTTAGTGTATTTTCTTTTTTGGAAGTCGGTTGTTTTTTTTTTTGTAAATAAGTTTTTTATTTTTCTCTTTTTAGTTGTTATACCCACCTCAATAACATGGAACGTCGAATTTAAACATACTCGTAATTGGAGAAAACAAAAACGTCATCTAGGTATGCGTATTTTTCGTTTTTGTTCAGTTTCTCAAAAGCGCTAAAGCAATTTGGATAAAATTTATAGGGGTGGACCCATCGGTCCTCGGGAGTATATTCTTTTGGATAAAAAAAAGAATTTTGAAAATCGGTCCACAACTGACGGAGAAATCGGCGGACATACATAAAACAAAGAAAAAAAAACAAACATACATACAGTCGAACATAGAACCTCCTCCTTTTTCGAAAGTCGGTTAAAAAGAAAATAAAGGTTACAGATCGTTTTGTTTTCATTTAATTTAAACATAAAAGAATTTTCAAAGATTTATAAAGAGAAAAGTAGGTACTAGGTTAAGCTAACAATAGTATACATAGGTGTTAACTGAGCTGTAATTTCAATGTCTTCAATGTTTGAGCAGGTCAAAACTATGACCAAACGGTTAAACACAAATCCACATTCCCTGTTCCAAACGAAAACAACAATACAAATCCCAAATAATTTAGTGCACTAATAACTGAAACTAAATCTACGAAACACAATCTGAAAGCCGCGAAGTCACGATTTCTATCCCGGACTTACGACTTATCCAACAAATCAACAGTGTCAACGATTAATCCAGCGGCTATCTATCAATAAATCAATTATGATGTCAGACGAAGCCGGGAGCTAGCTCTATGTATATTTATAGATAAGCTTTACTAATAGGCGCGTATTATTCTGGCTGGATTGGTATTCTATCAAGGATTAATGACGGTCTGCTTAATCTTGGATAAGGAAATGAAAATAGTAATTTAACAGTGTCGAAATAAATTACTAAAAGACGTAAAAATAGTTATTAAAAAAATTAAAAAAATAAGAATGGTCCCAAAATGCCAAAACGCAAATAATAACGGGCAACGACACGGCTGAATTAAAAAATAACAACCGTGGTAAAAAATTATATGTCCAAAAACGACAATGGATCAAGAAAATCCAAAACTTGAGAAGAAACTTCTTTCACAAAATAAGTTCAAAAACTCAATGTTAAAACAGGAGTAATCCGTGATGCACTTACTGACCATACATACATATTTATACACATACATCATTTACAGAACTTTATATGTACAAAATATGAGCCGTGAGTTTTCGGCGAGATTTTTCGAGTGAAGTTCAGTGGCTGCTTTAATTATTAGTGGATATAATAATTAAAAAAATTGGTGTAGTTTTGTCTACGCAACTGGACAGTAGGTATGTGAAATCATTGAAACAGGCGCGATCTTGGTAAAAGGAAGCTGAAAAATTTTGACTACCTCACCAAAGCTTGCTGAGAAGGCTGACTCGACACATTTGCTGCCAAATACCGCAAAAATCTTTAGAATGTGTTACATCCGCATTCTAATCGAAATAAGTGACTTAATCTTTTATCTAAAAACTGAATATTTTCTAAACTTGACACTGGCTAAATACACAAATCATGTTAAGCCAAAATTAAAAAAAAATGTGACACTTTGGTCAAGATAAAAGGAATTATCTGCCACAAAGTGATGAAACAAGTACTCGTACCTACACAAAACTTCAAATCTTAGTCATCGGACCAGCCTTAGCATAAATCTTAGTAATCTCAGCCGCAGCCGCGGGCGAAAACTATTTATTTACAGATAATATGACATGTTTACGTGGGGAATAATCAACTGAGTTTACGATGAAAAGCAAGCAGGATGCGGCCGCCATCAGGATCGTATCGGACTGATTGAGGAGTAATAAATATGAAGCTGACTAATTGGCAAGGGCGGATGTGGCTGAAGATGTGCAAACATCAAGTATCTTGGGTTATTTGGGCATTGAGAATATATTTTGTATTATCTTGACATTATCACAGATAATATAATATTAGCGTACAGATGCCTCATCCCATACAAAGAAACGGTACCGCCGTCCCGTAACTACGGGGTTTCGACTTGCATAAGCAACTTTTGTTCGGGCCCGACCTCTACACCTCGCTAGATGGTGTTAGCAGCGACGGCTTGCAAATTGAATGAATTTACATAGTCTTTCCAATATTTTCTCACACATTGAGGAATTAATTTATAATATTTTTGGCACTTCATAACAGTTTTACTGTTTCAAAATATGTCACTATACAAAAGTTTAAAGAGGCGAATGGATAAACTCTAAAACTTCAGACAGCGCCATCTATTGGTACAATAAATATAAATGCCTAAGGATTCGTTCCAATAAACATCTAAATCTGAATTCGGAGCCAATTGTTCCACAATTTTTATGCTTAGAGTAGTTTATTAAATAAGAAAGTACAGTTTTTCCCCTTTTTTTTTCAAAATATTAGTGTTATTAAACTTCAAGAAATCGAAGCATGTTACGCCATCTATTGATATTTACTTGAAATAAATTTTCTTTGTTCGAGATGAGACCCCGTGACATTATTAAAAACTCCCGCCCCCCGGCTTGGCAAGGGAGCTAAATGATTCGAAAGACACTTAGCGTCATTTAGCTCCTAAACCGATTGTAACAGTCGAAAGTTTTTATATGTCCTTTTCTGTACTCAGTGATTTAGGCGTGAAATGGTAACAAACAAACAAACATTCCTTCACATTTATATTATTAGCAAAGTAAGTAAGTATTCGTCCTTAGAAAACTCCATACACTATGACTTAGAAAATCAACAAAATCGCACGAAATGTTCAGCTGAATTATGTAACTTCCTTTCCTTATTGTGTAAAATATGGCGACTGTATTTCTAAATATTTACTTTTTTGGTTAAGACCTTAGAACAGAGTGTTAGTACTAAGTAAATCCAAACAACACTAATGCAGGGATGGTGAACCTGATGATTGCATTTGGACTTGACTAAGAATAGGAGTGATCGTTATCATTTTGATAGATTTTATCAAAAACATCCTTGAAATTTATTATTATTTACAGATAAATACAAAATATTAAATTATAAAGTATATTAAAGCTAATTGAGCTCGTGGCTAAAGTAACAACACCCGCACGGGTCAATTCATCAACCCCGGCAAGCGTAGCTTCGCTTGCTGGGGTTGGTCCATGGATGGGTGACCATTTTTACATACAGAGACTCCTCCGTGCCTCGGAAAGCACGTTAAGCCGTTGGTCCCGGCTGTCAATCGTGGATCTTTGACAGTCGTTACGAGTCGTCAGAAACCGGAAAGTCTGACATCCAGTCTAACCAAGGGGTATCGTATTACCCAGTAACTGGGTTGTGAAGGTCAGATAGGCTGTCGCTCCATGTAAAATACTGGTATTAAGCTGCATCCGGTTAGATTGGAAGCCGACGCCGACCCAGATAGTTGGGAAAAGGCTAGGCAGATTGATTAAAGATAATAAAATAAAATATGTACAAGTACCATTTGTCAATTCTTGAGATGACTAAACTAAATAGCAAGATAAAGACTATACTTATATTCTTTTTCTAAAGCAGATAGTAAATAGGTTACTTCTAGAAAAGTGATGGCAATGAATTGCCATCAGGTGAGATAGAAAATAATTTAAAAAAATCGTGAGCGGTGTATGTTTTTAGTGAGCCATTAAAATCAAAAGAGCATATTTTTTTTAAAATCAAAATGAAAGTTATAGCCAGGTTAAGGTTAATTGCGAGAGCAATGGTAGCCCAATGGTAACATCCGCGACTTACAAGTTGTAAGGTCAAAATCAAAATCAAAATCAAAATCAAAAGTCATTTATTCAAACTAGGCTGAGAACCAGCACTTTTTGAACGTCAAAGTCGTGGGTCGTGGTTTCGCACCCAGCTAGGTGCTTTACTGTAAATTTATTACTTCATTGCTCTCAAAACGGTGAAGGAAAACTTCGTGAGAAAACCGGCATATCGTAGACCAAAAATTCGAAGAGATGTGACATCCACCAACCCGCGCTGGGTCTGGACCTGGGCCGGACTGGATTACAGCCCAGTCCCTCTCGCAGACTAGAGGCCTGTGTGAAGTGTAAGTAGTCGATTTTCGCGCACATATAGTATGTAGGTACTGAACACCTGATTTAGTTGTCATATTTCATTTCATAGAAACAAGTTGATCATATTCATGATTAAGAAGGTATATACTTAGAAACATTTTTTTTTGGGATGGGATATCATCCTACGAAATCTCCCGCTCTGGGTTGAGCGGGAGGGCGTGTTAGACTCTTACTGACTAAAACCCACCCCTGTTCCTTATTTGCCTGAGTGCCCAGGGGAGCAGTAACTCGTTACGAATTTATCCGCGACCCCTTTTTTTTTTTTTTTTTTCGGGTGGTAAATCTTCTAATGACATCTCCCGCTCTGGGTGGAGCGGGAGGGCGTGTCAGACTCTTACTGACTAAAACCCACCCCTGTTCCTTCCCTGCCTGAGTGCCCAGGGGTGCGGTAACTTATGTTGAGAATTTATCCGCTACCCCTAGGCGTGCAGGCACCGGCCACATTAAAAGGCTTATTATATTACTCTGTGTGTGTTGTGTGTGTATTAATTCAGCCAGTCTCAACCACAAACGTATCTCAAGCTTCATCATAATAGCTTATAACACGACCATATTTGCAATAATAACACCAGTTGAACTAGCTTTACAACTTTCTTCAGTGAAATCTTTAATAACATCTCGCTAGCTCTTACTGGTGTAGGCAGAGGACTTCGTTGCGGCTTTACATTATTATGCTATTCAATGGGGAGACTAGGGATTGTCTGTGGGTTTTCTTGGGGAAGTTAGATTAGAGAGCTTATTTATGTTAATAAGATTATTGTAGAGGTAGTGAAATTTGTTAAGTACTCTAGTTTTGTTTTTGTAAATACGAGAATATTTTAGATGCAGTGGAATATCTTGACAAATCAACGTTGTTTGGAGGCATGCGGAACAGGGTGTAAAGTCCCGCAAACCTCCGTTGAAAAGGGAGGATCCTCCGACCAGACGGGTGTTGTGTCTGGTTCTGGGTAACTGCTCGATGGTTGATTTCGGACTGTTGTATGTGTTCAAATCGCGCGAACAGCTCTGCTTGCGTGACGTAGGATTTGTGAGTTTTAAGTTCGTATATTGCGTCCTATATGTCGTCACAGATGCTTGGATTGTGCGGAAGATAAATTGCTAGGGAGTTACGCCCTGCCCGGGGGTTGAGGATAAATTCGAAACACAGTTACCTCGCCCCTGGGCACTCAAAGGCTGGAAAGAACAGGGGTGGGTTTTAGTCAGTAAGAGTCTGACACGCCCTCCCGCTCCACCCAGAGCGGGAGAACTCACTGGACGATTTCCCACCCCACAAAGGGAGTTACGCCACTTCTTCTCCCCAGCTTAAACACTAGGAAGTGGTGACGGGCGGGCTTTTTGGGTACTGGCTTTAATGTAGACGTTTAACGTTCAAAAAGCTCCTGGTTTTAATTGTGCCAGATTGTTGAGACTACTTTAATTGTAAGCTACAGCTACCTATTAACTATTAACGACTAGGGTAAGGTAACGGTTGCCAAAGTAATAAATAACTTATTACTTAGGATACGGAGAAACGTACACAATTTATTTTAACTTCCAGCTGCCTTTATGCCACGTCTTATTTGTAGTTACACTAAAACATTAAATATAAATTACAAAAAGTTCATTATAACAAGATACATATAGTAAAACTATTTGAATGTTGACCAGCAGATTTACTAAACCTCAAACCTTTTTAACCGACTTCGAAAAAGGAGGAGGTTCCGGAATGGTCCCATTTAAATTTCAAAAAGATCTGATGGTGGGTTTCGGAGACATACAACGGAACTCTTAAAAAATTGACAGCAAATCAACCGCGATTGCTGCTATCGTATGTCTATGAATTGTTAACACAGTTTAATGGGGAACCACAACTAAAAAGTGAAAAATAAAAAACTTTTTTACAAAAAAATAGAACCGACTTCCAAAAAAAGTGCAAAATAACTTTAATTTCGGAAGTCGGTGTCAAAAAACGAAGACACAAAAAAGGAACACCGACTTCCGAAATTAATACTTTTTTTGGAAGTCGGTTCTATTTTTTTGTAAAAAAATTTTTTTTAGTTTTCTTGTCTATTAGATACCGCTCATGTTTTCAAGCCTTTTTATAACGGCATTTGATAAAAAATATAATTCTTGATATACATATATTTACAGATAAATACTAAGTTTTAAATTACTAAGTAATTACAAGCTAAAACATAATAATAAAATGTGTACAAGCGCCATAAAAAAGGGAGAATGCCTCCCTTCCCAGAGGGGAACAATTGATTATTTGATTGCTTATAATTTATTCAAATCTTTTCACTAATAGAAAGTTAGCTACATTATTTTCGAGTGTCTTAAGCTCCTTTTTATTGTGTGGGATACGCTACTATAAATAAAATAACATCAAATATCTCGTTTCCTATCAGATTATATCAAACCAAAATATCGTATCAAATGCGTAAATGACAAGAATTTCCTAGACACATGCTTTTCAAAATCACCAACTTTACCTTCGGGGCAAAACAAATAATTTTCCCATCGAAAATCTAAAAAACATAACATAAAAATCAATAAAACCAACTAACCTCAAAAATTACTATAATTTACCAAATACCGATAAAAGTGACAGAGAAAAAATCTTAAAATTATTATTTATTACTGGTAATTGAAATACTTACACGCCCGTATACCCGCGAGCAATTTCCCAGTACACTCGTCGCAATTACAGAGTGACCGCCTTATCTTGGCACGCGGTGTAGTGTGGAAGTAAAGGAGTGGTTTTTCCGTAGTTACCTGTAAATACCAATACGAAATATTTAGCCCCGTAAATTTAAAACCTCGAACATGTCAAAATATTATAGATGGGTGTTCGTAATGGCAGAGAAGGACCAAAAAAATTCCGGCCAAGTGCGAGTCGGGCTCGCGCACGAAGGGTTCCGTACCATTATCTATAAAAACGGCAAAAAAATCACGATTGTTGTATGGGACCCCCCTTAAATATTTATTTTATTATGTTTTTTAGTATTATTTGCTATAGCGACTACAGAAATACATCATCTGTGATAATTTCAACTGTCTAACTATCACGGTTCATGAGATACAGCTTGGTGACAGACGGATAGACAAAAAGATAGACGGACGGACAGCGGAGTCTTAGTAGGATATACAAAACACCCAGTCCCAGAACAACTATCTGTAGGCCATACTAATATTTGTCCCGTGCGGGAATCGAATCCGCGACCCACAGACATATGCTAAACCACACTAAAAAAAAAAAAACAACAAATTCTTGTCATTCCGTCGCAAAGGACCAAGATAAAATCGTGGTCCTTCCAGCATAATGCCGGACACAGTACCAACTGTAAGTTATTACAGTAATCTGTCACCTTAATAACTGCCGGTACCCATAAATATAATAGCGTAATGATTGCGACTATATCGATTTATCACGACGCAGTTAAAAGTAATTTCAAGGGGTATTAATAAACTAGTTAAATTGATTTCGTAATTATTCATCCTTGTAATTCCTTAGCGCGTTTGTAATGACTTATATTGGCACTTTGCTTAGTAATATTTTCACTGGAAAAGTATTCATGGTTAGTAGTTTGCGACTGGTAATTTTCTTGGGCATAGAAAAAAGTTTTTTTTTATTGTGCCCCCACCAGCAATTACTTCTGCGGGTGCGTTCACAAACATGTAAACTCACATACACAAGATATCTCTAGGCCAGGAACAACTATCTGTAGGCCGTTCAAATATTTGTTCCGTGCGGAATTTGAAACCGCGACACGCAGCGCGGCAGCCGAACGCTCAACCACTGCGCCAACCGTGTCGTCAGATTGACTAAATCTTCAAAGATTCCCACATATTGGTTTGTTTTTTAAACATTACATGCATTAGTTGTTATGGGAACGTCTTCTTGATTTTACTCGAATGAATGTGTTTATACTTACCTTTTGCATCGATATAGTGCAATTTTTAGTGATCCGATAGTATTCCCTAGCTTCTGACAGTGGCTGACTATAATTTATCTCTGTGCCAAATTTCATCCAGATACGTTCAACCGTTCTGGCGTCATTGAGTAACAAACATCCAATCCAAATGTATGCTCTTGAATAAATGAAACATAGCCAGGCACTTTGCTCTTTTTTTCATTTATGGTTCACCTAACAGTCAGTGGAGACTGACAGATGTGATGAAAACGCGTCGTTGTATCGTTGTTCCATCGTCGCGTTGCACAAGTCTGTTTAGCCCTTTATTTGAAGACAGAAATATCACAGCACTATCACAACATGGAACCATTAGAAACTTCGATTAAAAGCAACATTACAGTCGATGAATGGAAAAACGTAATTCCACTGACACAAAATTAAAATTTAAGATTGCATCACTCTATAACCATCAATCTTTTAAACCATTACCCTATTTTTCACAATAGGTTAAAACACTACAGTGCGACCGCTATATTTTGACCCGTGGCGAAACTAGGAACTATTTCTTTATGTACGAGTATTTTATTTCCTAATTTTGTTGTATTCTGGTGCAGAATTGCCAAAGGAAACATCTTAATCACTTTGGTGTCTGTACGTCTGTTACAGGGGATTTTTTTAAACCTATTTGACATTTCTTTTCTATTTTCATTTTATTTTAGAAAGTAGCGCCACCATTTCCGCCCAAGATACACTGGTCGCAATTCCACTGCACAAAACTGCGGAGACCAATAAATCAATAAATACATTAGAACAGTATTCTAAATTGGTATCAACCTGAATACCAACATTACAAAATAAAAGTGTTGTACCGTCAAACGTCTCGGATTTAATTTATGGTTCCTCGCCGACATAGGTATTTGTTAAGACATTGTTTTTCGCTTATAAAGGGCATCTGTTACTGGCTGGAATGACACTTTTTGGGATGTTCTGCATTCTCGGTATTTTCGGTTTGGGAGGCGGATTAGTGCTGCAGTCATCGGTTGGGAATAAGTTTTATTTACTTCGGAGACTGCTGATGTATGAAGGGGTGACTGCAAGGAAAAGCCATTGAGTCAGCTTGGGATAAAGTCTACGTATTAGACTTGCTTTGCAGTCCATTTTTTTTGTCTCGCCATCTGTGTGCGCGTCATCGAAACCTAACGTATTGCCGACATTAAAATTAAGCTTTTTAGAAAAACCAACAAAGGGACACATGTATGGGATCCGCAAATAAATTTTCCCTACAGCCAATACCAGCCTTGAAAAATTGATCGCAGATCATATTATACAATTTTTCTTTTTCACCTTTCTGAAATTGCTCTTATCTTTCACAATATCTGTATAAAGTGGAGACGAAACTACGACGATAAATTAAAAATAGTAGTAATATTCATCATTATAAACAACTTTTACTGTGGGACTAACCCTTTTTAACCGACTTCAAAAAAGGAGGAGGTTCTCAATTCGACTGTATTTTTTTTTTTTTTTTTTTTATGTGTGTTATCTCATAACTTTTCAATACGTGAACCGATTTTGAAGATTTTTTTTTAACCGACTTCGAAAAAGGAGGAGGTTATTAATTCGGATGTTTGTATTTTTTTTTTTATGTATGTTCAGGCATAACTCCGTCATATATTGACGGATTTGCAAAATTCTTTTTTTGTTCGAAAGGGGTTTATTCCGAAATGGTCCCATTTAAATTTCAAAAAGATCTGATGATGGGTTTCGGAGACAGACAACGGAACTCTTCAAAAATTGACAGCAAATCAACCGCGATTGCTGCTATCGTATGTCTATGAATTGTTAACACAGTTTAATGGGGAACCACAACTAAAAAGTGAAAAATAAAAAAACTTTTTTACAAAAAAATAGAACCGACTTCCAAAAAAAGTGCAAAATAACTTTAATTTCGGAAGTCGGTGTTAAAAAACGAAGACAAAACAGAAACACCGACTTCCGAAATTAAAGTTATTTTGCACTTTTTTTGGAAGTCGGTTCTATTTTTTTGTAAAAAAGTTTTTTATTTGAAAGATGTTGCTTCACATGTGGTCCCATTTTAATTTGGTGAAGATCTGATGAAGAACTTCGGAGATACACAATGGAACTCTTCAATAAATGATAGCAAACCTTCCAGAATTGCTGCAATCGCATGTCTGTATATTGTTTTCACCACTTCACAACATTACATCACGCTGATACGCTCTGAAGGGGTATACAGATTTGTACAGTTCACCCTGATACACCCTAATTTCACTAACTATGTTCAAATTCCCTATTTTTGGGGCTATCAATTCGGGCATAACTTTAATATTAATTTAGTTTTAGAATGGGGTACAACAACTAAAAAGTGAAAAATAAAAAACTTTTTACAAAAAAAATACAACCGACTTCCATAAATAAAAGTTATTTTGCATTTTTTAGTTTTATTTATGGAAGTCGGTTGTATTTTTTTTGTAAAAAGTTTTTTTATTTTCAGACTTTTACAGACACAGACATTTTTCAGCCAGGTACTGCGGTAACCCTATTTATCCGTGACCCCAGGCAGGCATCGGCCCTAACAGGCCCCGTCAGGTACTGCTGACATCTCTCTGAGGCGCGCGTGTAACACTACGCGCCGTCGACTCTCGAGCCTGGTCTTTATCGGACGGCAAGCTACCCATTACTCGCCATTCGCAAGCCTACGGTGCCGGTGGCCGGAGATCGGCTTGTCACCCCCGACGCCCAGAGCGTCTCCTGGGGTGGCTGCTGGGGCATCTCTGTTGAGTCTCCCTCACGCGCTCGTCCTCTTTCGTGAGCATTACTGCTTCGTAGAAGGAGGTGACGGCTTCCCATTCCCTCTCGCTCCGTATCATGGCCCAGACCAGGACCGGGCATGCGACCAACCCTGGAATCGCGAAAAAAAATCACCTATTCAGTACATTTTGTCGAGTTATGCCAACTTAAATGTATGGGGCAGCTGATTTTTTTTTTCGCAATTTCTAGTTTGATCCCATAGTTAAAGTTGGTCATAATGATGTAGTATTGTCAGTATTGTCTGTGTTTTTATTCACAGTCGTATTGTCAATACTCTGATTCTTTACCTGCACAAGGAAAATATTTCCTTTGGTTTAGAAAAGCCTCAAACTCCGCGTACTGCCATACAACAACACTCTTACTCTTGCACGCTCATCTCCCAAACCAGAACTGATAGATAGCACACTCATCGGTTTATTTTGCATCTGTTCGAGTTAGCAGCGGCAGAAATATTGCAACCCGCGTCATTCGTTACTGTTGGGCGGTGTGTACACTGGTGCTGTGAGGTCGTGCAGTTGGAAGACAATGGTGCCGATTCTTTTATTCAATAACTAAACTAAAATTAGAGAATCGCTGCCTTTTACTAAAAAGCAGTGCGAGAAAAGGACGGCTATAGCTATGAACTAAGTTAGAGATGTGAAACTAGTTTACACCTTGCGCTTCACCGTGGTTTTAATCGACATGTTGTTACGTGTACCCTTAAATTGTACGGAAATATTAGTTCAACTAAATTTGACAGCTCTAATTTACGTCCGTCTCTTTCTTGTTTTATTAGAGAGAAATAGACAGGAATAGCCTAAATTAAGTTTAGTTCGTGCAAAACAGAATCCGCACCAATTTGTAATATGCGAGTATGTGTTATGATGATTGTAATTTATTTACAAGAAGAAAAATATACTTACTAAACTGGGTGTAACGGAAAGGTGTGGTCTTAAGTATTTTAGATACTGCGTCTGCCTATGGAAATGAACAACTTATTATAAGGCAGCAACAGTCAAATCCCAAAAAAATAATTGGATAGATAACTAAAAAAATATAATTAGTCCAAACAATATTGGACACCTATTATTTTTTCTGTCACATAAACAAAAAATTAAGATGTGCGTTGAAATTTCGCATGACGTCACAGCTGCGTTAAAATTGTACCACTTTTTTCTCAAAAGTGACGTGACAATCCTCCACTCCAAACTTTGATGGGTTTAATCTTTGTAATTATTTATTGATTTGTTAAAGCAAAAAACACGTGTCCAATATTTTCTCATAATCTAACTTGCGGACTATAATTGTTATTGTTTTACCCTGGAATCATCTCTAATGGAATTTCCGTACAAAGTTATCGCATCAAATTAGTATGGGAGGACCAACTTCTTCTTCGTAATTGACTATGTATTTCTTGAAAAGAGAGTGGTCCATTTCTATGAGCAGAAGCTATGTTTAAAATATGACCACCCATTCCATTACACCCTGTATGCATCAACTGTCTTTCTCTCGTGCACTTAGCTTCCGAACGGGACCTTATAGATAGCACGCTAAATAAGCCAATGCGCGTCTGCTTGAGTTAGCAGCGGCAGACATATAGCTACCCGCGTCATTCGTTACTGTTGCGCGGTGTGTACACTGGTGCTGTGAGGTGGTGCAGTAGGAAGCAGTTTGTAAGATGTATTTAATGCAGATGGATGCGTACGGTAAAAAAGATAGGATGTATGTATGTCGGGCTGGTTGCCACAACTCCACGCTCAAGGCGCGTATTTTGCGTACAAGTGGGACAGACAGCATTGTCATTCGATCCACACCAGCTCCTTGAGGAAGGCCAGCAGCACCCTGGTGTTACTGACTATTATATCTCGCTTAAGTTACCTGGGTGTACGAAATATTTTGGCCTGTATGAAGCGACTACTGGGCAGCTTAGTATCAGATGAGCTGCTGTCTCGTCCTCCTCCATGCAGGTTCTGCAGAGTGGGCTGTCTGTGACTCCTATGACAGAGAGGTGCATATTAAAAGACCCGTGGCCAGTTCCAACGGCCGTGACTTTCCGCAAACAAAAAGATAGGATAAAAAGAAATAAAATATACAGTCACATCATTTTTTCTGAAAGAAGGTAATTTTATCTGTAAAACTTCTCGGTCAGCTATTTTTCGATTTTATTGTATTGTAGGTATAAGAGTTAAAAGTGGTCCATCCTTACGTCATCATCATCACCATTTCAGTTGAAAAATATCCACTGCTGGACATAGGCCTCCCCAAAGTCCCACCACAACGACCGGTCCTGTGTGTCTCGCATCCATCGGCTACCCGCGACCCTCACCAGGTCATCGGTCCACCTTGTTAGGGCTTCCGGCACGCGGTCGCCACAAGTTACAAGCTTTGTATATCAATCTGCCTAGCCTTTTTCAACTATCTTGTAGTCGGCTTCCAGTCTAGTATAGTTACAGTATTTTACATGGAGCGACTGCCTATCTGACCTCCACAACCCAGTTACAAGCTTTGTATACATTTAATGCAAATTGTACAATGTGCATTCTCCTCTATAAGGACCACAATGGAAATTATTTCTGATGTTACGGATATACGGAGCGCTTGCGCGAGATTATTTGTTTTCAAGCAATTCCGTGTTAACGTGCAATTTATCGCTCTCCCGTCCGAATGGCGGATCATTCCATCATACATGGTATCTGTGTGCGTAATACGACCGACCAGTCTTTGTAGTTTCAGTGTACACTAGCCTCTGCCAGTGGCTTCGCCCGCGTGGAATTAGTACGTCCCCCACTATAATTTATAGCCTATGTGCTATTCCAGACTATAATCTATATCTGTGCTTAATTTCATACAGATCTGTCCAGCCGTTCTGGCGTGATTGAGTTACAAACATCAAACCGTATTTACAAACTTTCACATTTATAAAATTTGTAGTAGAATTCTATTTGGTATTTACCTTCTAGAATTTATCGTGATTAGAAATTAAGTTTATTGGTGTGTAACTAGAACTGAGGAACTATTTGAAAACAATTAGCTTGGTGACAATTTATATAGGTAGTTACAGCTTGGCAAAAAAGAGTCTGACGCGGTGACAGTTGAAACTAAAAATGAAACTGGACATTGAAGCCTTCCATGGTGTTTGCGTAGCGTCCGAGGGACTGAACCACCCACTTGGGATTGGGATCATATCCCCAAAAATAACAAAAATCAAAAACTGTTGTGTAGTAGTATTCTGGGATGGTACAGGTGCGATACTGGCGACCTCATTTATTCCACACTCTTTTTTGCCAAGCTGTACCAATACCTAACAGTCTCAATAAAAACCTATTTCAAATAAATTTGACATAAGAACAAGAATTTTTAGTTGCAGTGATTAGTCAGTACTTAATTCAATAATAGGTATTTGAAGTTTAATATAACATAATTAATCAGCTTTAAAATGTGCCCACTGTTGGGATTCAGGCCTTTTTTCTAGGACAGGAAAAAGTCCATAATCCACCACGAGGGCCCAGTGCCAGCCTAATAAAATATAACAAACACGAGATCTAAACCAAGAGGATCAGCCATGACCGCCCTCAAAAAACTCTCAAACAGACATCTTAACTTTCAGAATTTACAAATCAGGCCGAAATAATCCGTCCATCTGCCAATCGCCTTTCAATAACTCCCAGCTCACCAGTATATAGAACTAAACTCAACAACGCAAAAAGGCAACGCAAACAAACCCGACAGTTAGATGAAATCAAATGTTTAATTCTATGCCAGCCAATCTGCTACATCTCAGAATGATTCCGAGCCAGACCAAAATAAACGGCACAGACAGACAGACACATACCCCGGTTATATTTACACGCAGTGCAATCGCTCAAACTGAGAAGCATTCAATTAATAGTATTCTGTGGAATTGTAGTTTTCTGTGATTCTGTTTGAGAGAAAACATTTGAGGAAAATGTTCTTGACTTCAAATCCCAGACACACAGTCTCTCTGAAACACAATATTTTTAATCATGGACTTTGTACCTACATAAAAATTTCATTATTTTGTTAGTCTGGGATGTGCGTTTAAATCTGTTGCGGCATTTTTCAATACATTTCACGTGGTTAGGCTAATTTTTAACAGTAATCTTGGAGAAGTATAACTGCCTGACAGTCAGGAAGAAAACCATGGAAAAACCAGGACTCAAAATGCCAACTTGACATTTGTAGATCATTAATTGTATAGATTTCTCACAACTATTTGTTACTAAATATTATGTAAATTAATTTTTTTCATAATATTTTCATGTACTTAAATGTTGAAAAACGTCGATACGTATGGGCAATTATCATTGCAGTTTCATGGTTTCAAAACGGTCTCGTTTTTGGCTTGGGCGAGTATTCCGGCTCGGCTGTAGTGACAAAGTCTGCCCACTTGCATCAAAATGTACTATAGAGCGTTATATGACTACTCGACTACTTGATAAAATTGGTTTGAGTGAAATGCTTCCTGCACCACGCGCGACATTCGTCCTGCTTCTCACGCGAAATCCGTCCTGAATCCAGCACAAAATCCGTCTTGCATCATGCGTGAAATCCATCCCGCATCCCGCTCGAAATCTGTCCTGTGTCTCGCGCAAAATCCGTCCTGAATCCCGCGTAGAATCCGTCTTGCACCATGCTCGAAATCCGTCCCGCACCCCGCGCGATATCTGTACTGTTTCTTCCGCGAAATCCGTCCCGCATCCGGCGCGAAATCTGATCTGCATCTTCCTTGAAAACCGTTTTACATTCCGCTCGAAATGTCCTGCATCTCGCGCGAAATCCGTCCTGAATCCCGCGCAAAATCCAACTTGCATTATGCTCGAAATCCGTCCCGCATCCCACTCAAAATCTGACCTGCATCTCACGCGAAATCCGTCACGCATCCCGCGCGAAATCTCACCTGCATCTCTCGCGAAATCCGTCCTTCACCCCGCGCGTAACTCGTCCTGAATCCAGCACAAAATCCGTCTTGCATCATACGTGAAATCCGTCCCGCATCCCCCGCGAGATCTGTCCTGCATCTCGCGCGAAATCCGTTCTGAATCCCGCGCAAAATCCGTCTTGCATCATGCTCGAAATCCATCCCGCATCCCGCGCGAAATCTGTCCTGCATCTTCCGCGAAATCCGTCCCGCATCCCGCGCGAAATATGACCTGCATCTTGCGCGAAATCCGTTTTACATCCCGCTAAAAAGTCCTGCATCTCGCGCGAAATCCGTTCTGAATCCCGACAACACAAAACACAAAACAAAAATAAAATCCGTTATGCATCGCGCGCGAAAGTCTCAGTATGACCAGAGCTTTATGCTAGTAAGGAAAATGAATGCATTTCTTAACCAAACAGTTCATGGTATACAATAAGAAAATATTACATACAAGAGCATGTTATTAATAGCTCATAGTATAAACATTGACTGTATTATGTTAGCAGAACAATCTAATAACATTTTCATAACGATGGAGGTGGGAAAGTAATTCATAAACATTTTAGTTGTTTGACTGATTTATTATGAAACAAGTGATGGATGGACTTTTCTATACTCTTGCATTATGGATATTTGTATACTCAACATCCAATACCATTATGATGGTGGTACTCCGTTGAGTCTCTCATACCCCTTCCGCGTTCTACTTCGCGAGCATTACTGCTTCCCATTCCCTCTCGCTCCGTACCATGGCCTGGACCAGGGCCGGGCGCGAGAGGTCGCCAGATTTAAGGTGTCCACATTATGCACACACCTTCGCAGCTAAGGTCTACATGATCGCAACCCATAGTCGCACAGACACTACTCACTGTAGCACAGACTGAGATATAATCCTCCCGTCCGAATTTCAATCATAGTGGCCGATCTCAATGGAGATTAGCCAAGTAGGCAGAAGATATTATTGTGAACAAGCGTATGCGCAAACACAGGTGCACTCCCTGTTCCTTCATTCTCATAGTCCGATGGGACGGCAATCCAACACGACCGGGGAGAGATCAGGCGCAGGACCATCGGCGTTACGTGCTTTCTGAGGCACGAGGGTGTCACACTACCAACTTCCAATCTCTGGGCTGCTACAGAGTAATTCGTAATGAAAAACCAAATAACACTTTTTGCCAGACCCGGAAATCGGACCCGATTGCCGGGTCTCACGGACCCGGAAATCGGACTAGGACCTCACGGTCGGGCCTGCGGACGGCGAGCAGTGGGTAGTTCGCCGTCCGATGAGCACCAGGCCCGTGAGTTGACGGCGCGTAGTGTTCCACGCGCGCCACAAAGAGATGTGTGTCAGCCACCACTGACGGGGCCCATCGTGGCCGGTGCCTGCATGCCTAGGGGTACCGGATAAATTCTGAAAATGAGTTACCGCATCCCTCGGCACTCAGGCAGGGAAGGAACAGGGGTGGGTATTAATCAGTAAGAGTCTGACATGCCCTCCTGCTCCACCCAGAGCGGGAGAAGTCATTGGATAATTTCCCACCCCAAAAAAAGAAAAAAAAAAAGGACCTCACGCTCAGCAGTCGCGCTTGTGGCCAACGAGGCAACACAGGATGTACCTATACATACCTTCTTACTCATGAATAATGACCAACTTTTTTCTGCCTGTCTAGCCTTTTCCCAACTTTCTTGGGAACCGTAACCACTGTCAAAGACCACGATTGACAGCCGGGACCAACGGCTTAACGTGCTTTCCGAGGCACGGGGGAAACTCGGTATGTAGAGATGATCACCCATCCATGGACCAACCCCGGCAAGCGTAGCCTGATGGATTGACCCGTGCGGCTGCTATTACTTTAGCCACGAGCTCCATGAGATGAAATATGACAACTAAATCAGGTGTTCAGTACCTATCTACATACTATATGTGCGCGAAAATCGAATAGCCAGTAATGAACCTGCTTCCTTAAAGGTACCGCGTTGAGATTTATATCGTGTCCCTAAACACGCCTAATAAAGGGAGAGATCGGGGACAAATTACCAACGCCTTTGCCTACGCCCTGTGTCGTTACCGCCATGGATAGCGAGATGAAAGACTTTTTGTATGTACTATGAACATAGAACGGTGAGTTCTTAAATAAGACGATTTAAATGTTAGATCAGATCTAACTATTATATGTTGGTATATGATGGTTTTTATTCCATTTATAGAGGGATAATACACAGCTACAAAATGAAATTTTTCACTTTAAAATAATAACATTTCTAGAGGTTATAAAGTTGTGACTGTTTAAGGACCAATTGCATTGGGAAGGAGCTCGTGGCTAAAGTAATAACAGCCGCACGGGTCAATCCATCAGGTAAAGCTACGCTTGCCTTGGTTGGTCCATGAATGGGTGACTATCTTTACATACCAAGACTCCTCCGTACCTCGGAAAGCACGTTAAGCCGTTGGTCCCGGCTGTCAATCATGGATCTTTGACAGTCGTTACGGGTCGTTAGAAGCCCGAAAGTCTGACATCCAGTCTTACCAAGGGGTATCGTATTACCCACTAACTGGATTGTGGAGGTCAGATAGGCAGTCGTTCTATGTAAAATACTGTTATTCAGCTGCATCCGGTTAGACTAGATGCCGACCTCATGATAGCTGGGAAAAGGCTAGGCAAATTGATTGTTTAAGGACCATTGCTTTGCCACGTTTCTCAAGTTTAGATCTTTTACGAGTACAGGTAAAGGATATAGGGGTAAAATAAATTTGTGTGTTTGATGGGAGGTTATTTTTTAAATGACTGATCCAATTATTTACTGAATGAACGCCTTACTGTTGTTGAATACCATAAGTTAGTATTTTCTAAACTATAGTTCCAGAGCAAATATTGAATGGGCCCTAAAAACGAGACAAAAAATAGGAAACAAAAATATATCTTTTTCATTAAAATAGCACTGTATTAAATCAAATAGTAATGACAAGGAGGGCTTATAAGTTAATCGATTGTAACTTTATTTTTAGTTCTTCATTAAGCGCCTTTTTTCTTCATGATAGGAGGTGAGTCCCGTTTTTCATTACTTTGATATGTTTATAAGTAACGAAATCTTTGAACATAATTTTGTATTGTATAATGTATTGTAACTTCGCTCACTTATCAAGCACCGATAACAATAAATTCATGGTCATCTAAATGACGTCATTCTAAATCAAAGATGGCGGACTAGTTATATTTTTTATGCATTTCCATGAAAAATACGAAAAATAAAACATAAAAGGTGTTTTTAGTTTTTTTTTAACTAGGTTTATAAAATTATTGGTAGTTTTTGTTAGTTGGGTTTGTGTTCTGTTAAATTAATATGGTATTGTTCCAATACAAAATGCTCGGTTTTATGGGAAAGCCGCGATAAATAGCTACCTTACAATATTTCGTACAATCTGTTCTGAAATCAACCGAAAATAATAAAACGAAAACGAAATATCACACCTGTATCACAAAGCATTTGTAATAAGAAATATTCAGCGCTTTCCGATTCAAATGGAAAGAATTCTCGGGACACTACAGAAACATTTGATATTCAGATGTCAAAGAGAATATTTCTGTCCCTTTTTCGCGGAACTCGGCTCAAAGGTTTTCAAAGAGATCATAGAATGTAGGGCTTACAGAATTTTTCAATTTATTGAAATAAATCCCATTGATTGACAGCTGTTTATAACATAATCCTAGGGATTTGGAATTCTGCCATTCATTCCAAGTATTTCTTTTTATCGTTTATAGGCACGCGTTTGACCGCCTCTCACCTGATGGTGTGAAGTGAAGTGATGATGTGGTCGAAGATGAAGCACGCTTGCCCAGAAGTAACCTATTCACTCTTGACTTAAAGACTCCCAGGTTGTAGCTATCAGGAAACACAGAATCTGGAAGAGAATTCTACTCCTTAGCTGTACGCACAATGAATGTGTTCGCAAAACGTATGGTATGCCTCGAGACCCGAATCTTTCGAGTAAAACATAAAGCTATAAATGTTTGCCTTCATCTATTTTAGGCAGACTATTAATCACCAATTTTATAGTTTTAATAATTCTGAAATCGCAAACCCACCTTGCGCAAGGGTATAGTGATTTATTATATTAACAGTCAGAGACTGATATTGGGATAATACCTTCAGATTAGGTACAGCCACATGAAGTAGGTACGCTTTTGTTTATCATCAACATTCCTGAATCTTCATTCCAGCTGAAAGACGTTCACTGCTAGACATAAAGCCTCCCCCAAGTGTTGCCACAATGACTGGTACTGAGCGTCTCGCATCCATCACATCCATTACACATGCACTCACACACACACAAACACACCAAGCACTGACACACACACATATACCATGCAAATTGATGAATGGCAATCTAAGTAATATTAAACTACCGTACCTTACTTAATTCTTTTCTTTTGTCCTTAGGTGCTTTCATCGGTGGCATAATCGGCGGTTTTGCAATGCGCCTGGGCCGTCGCTCCGTGCTCATCGCGACTGCTCTGCCCTACACGCTGGCGTGGCTGGCCACTGCACTTTCGACCAGTGTGCACATGATATCTGCTGCGTCCTTCTGCGGGGGCATGCTCATCTGCTGTATTAATATGACTACACAAGTAAGTATCTACTCGGTAAAGTTTTGCTTTGAAATCTTCCGCACCCCTATTTTGAAAATATTTTCGATAGACCATTTTAGTGGTGATAGTCAGGCAGAAAACAGAGCAGAAGTCCAAGGAGAACTAGTAAAATGGGAAGACAGACACATTATTAGTCTGTAAGGTTTCCGCTGCTGGAACATAGGCCTCGTCTCTGAGAGAGAGAGGAAAAGGAATTGTAACAATGTCTCCCAAAGTTTTCAGTCATTTACCTAGTCCATTTTCCTAAGATTGCATTAAAATAATATGACATTTGCATTCGCTGAACTAGGAGACAGTCGTGTACTGTATAGGCACATCCACATTTTGCTAGAAATATTATAAATCCTACCCAATAGGGGGCATCATTAATTCAAACTACAAATCAACATTTTCCGACATAACAAACCAATCTCATAACATTTGGGTTTAAACCCAGTACCTTAACATAAACCAGTGTTATAGTACCATCGATTACGAAAATAACATTTATAGAAACTGCATTTAAGCGGAGAAAGCTTGGGAAGGCCTTACATGGTCATTAGGGTCCACCATAAAACATTATAGGTACCATATAGAGGTGCTATTGCGTGTCAGTCTTTGAAACATTAAAATTGAATGGACCGGCCCTTTATCTTTCTGGTGGTGTAAGGGCTGGTACAGACTTAGCGACAACTTGTAGGATTGTTGGAGAATATTAACAATGTTATACTAGTCTGAAAAGCCTGAGCTGATTGGTGTTAAATTGGCTACTTGAATTAAGATTTCTGATAGAGGCACAGGCTGATAAGAATCGGTCATTAACTCATTACTGTATCTTAAGGCGTATGGAGCCGCCAAGTGGCGCCCTCATTGAATAAAAAATCGTAGCAAAGCATAGAAAATAAAGATTAAAGAATCGTATGTTGCGTCTAAAAATAGGATAAAGTATTTTTACGTTGTTTTAACAGGACTCAAAATGTTTCGTAACCAAAGTAGTAAGCAAAAGTGTCAAAAACGGCCGTTTTTGGTACTTAGGCGATTTTTGGTACAACATAGGATTCTTTCATCTTTATTTTCTATGCTAAGATACGAATTTTTATTCAATGGGGGCGCCACTAAAGCGGAGGTAGGCCCTTAACTCATTACTGTATCTTAAAGCGTATAGAGCCACCAAGTGGCGCCCTCATTGAATAAAAAATCGTAGCAAAGCTTATAAACTAAAGATTAAAAATCCGATGTTGTGTTTGTTACAAATAGGATAAGGTATTTTACGCTGTTATAACAGGACTCAAAATGTTTCGTATCCAAAGTAGTAAGCAAAAGTGTCAAAAACGGCCGTTTTTGGTACTGCGGCCGTGTTTTGGTACAACATAGGATTCTTTAATCTTTATTTTCTATGTTTTGATACGATTTTTTATTCAATGAGAGCGCCACTAAAGCGGAGGTAGGCCCTTAACCAAAATAACCAAAATCCACTGAAATCTTAGCCATTAATAAAGACAACTTGCAATCTTTATTGTTGAAACACAGTAGGTACATACACACCGTCAGTACAAGTAGTCGAAGAAAGGCGAAAAAGCCAGATAAATGAGTCGGCAAAATATTTAGTGACCTGGTGAAAGGTCACTAAATTCAGTAGTTTTTTTTTTTGGGTTGGAAATCATCCAATGACATCTCCCGCTCTAGGGTGGAACGGAAGGGCGTGTCAGACTCTTTCTGACTAAAACCCACCCCTGTTCCTTCCCTGCCCTGAGTGCCCAGGGAAGAGGGCCCCTGGGCAGAAATTCAGTAGTGGAGTGATATTTAGTGGAGACAATTGCCTATACCTACTGGCTTGATCAGTCCAAGGTTTTGTCAATGGTGAATGCAATTCCGATGCATCTCTCATTACGACGCATGATGCAGATAAAATGTGTGCTCACCTTGACGTATTACGGAACCATCTAAGGTATGATGTAAGCGTGGTCTGTTGTCATAAGTTCACAAGTTCACAAGAGGCTATAGTAATTACTGGTGTCGTTAAATTTTAACAACTTTCTGGTACTGTTGGTACTGTCACACAATAAAAGCGTTGGGTTAGTGGTATTATCACAGATATTGTTAAGGTAGGTTAGTTTTTGGACCTGGGTATGTGTGAGAGTGAGATCCACGGAAAATTCTAATATAATTTAAAAAGTTATTTTATGACGTATCTGCCCTTACAAAATAACTTCTATTTCTACTAATGTATAGCCCGATCAAGAAATTTTCAAATCATAGGTTCTACTTACAAAAATAGGCAACAGAAATGAAAATTAAATAATTACGTATGACAAAAACATTGTTTCGGCATAAGGTCTAATGCAAAATTATTTAATAAATACACAATATTTTCGAATTAACTCCTTTTCTACATTATCTGTGGCGATTGTAATTGGCGCCTCATCATTACATTGCGGAGAAATGTTAGATTTTGGCTCCATATTTACGATGTCTTTGATGATATTAGATAAAGTAGTGTATGATACTGACCTTAGTAAGGTAGATATTAAAACATTCGTGTGATACTATTATAAACTACGACAGGCGTAGATAATAGTTCTGGCTTTATAATAGGCTTAGTATATTTTAATAATTAATAATAAATGATGTATTTTGTAAATCGGTAATAAATAACACTTTTATACGTCAATATTTTTGTCACTTTGAGCTAGACGAGGCCGAACCAGAATAACTTATGCTATGAGACATTATCGTAGACTAATATTAAAGCTTGATTGGTAGAAAATCTTGGTGGCTTGATCCTACATACATGTGAGAAAACAAATGAATAATTAGTGCTTTCTTTGTAAGGCAAGAGGAAAAACCACACAATAAAAAATCTTTTAAGTGCTAAACCACAATTTTATTACGTTTCTTGCCATAATCGAGAGGTGAAACGTGATGCATACCAAACAATTGAGCATTTAATTTAAGTTATTGAGTAATAAAAGACCATTTGCATTATACCAGTCGCGCTGCGTTTTCAGAATCGTGCAAACTTTGACAGACGTCACTATAGCATTATTGTGGAGAAGACATAGAGTAGGGAATATGTTGATAGATGAGAAAGTCTTTGATTTACTTCACGCTGAGTTTTTATAGGAGTTGCTTCCTATTGGTCAAATAAACAAACCGATTTCTGCATTTATAATTTTTATTACGAGTTAGGATATTGGTAGGCATTTTTTTATTTAACAATTAATGTACACACATACAAAAGTAACAGACAAGAAGAAGGAAACAGAGAAATATGTACAAAGGTTATGCTTATTTCTGAAGAAATCTCTTACAGCATACCTGCGAAAGGAGAAATGGAAAAAAAGAGAAGTAGACACCGTGTGTAATAGTCCTAGGACACATACAATGTAAAGATTATATCTTGATGATTTATTTGAACATGCTACGATAATTTAACAAATAACCTAAGTACTTTTCAAATAAAAATAGATTTTAGTCAACTAATTAATTAGACTCGGAATCTTAGATACTTATTTACTTGAAAATTCCAATTTTTAAGCAATTCTTAAATGCATTTATCTGGATTAATAACTAAAGCTTTACTCTCTAGCCCTACTTTAAGTAGTAAATGACGAACATCTCCATAAGGTTCGTCGACCCTAATCCGTATTAAACCGAAAACCAACAAATCATTACCTATATCGGCTTGTCTAAAGCATTTGATTTCGTAGAATATACACATTAATGTGCTCATAAATAATACAAAACCTTTGCATGCAAATCGCACAACCACGATACAGGAATCATTGTGTACGACGCGCCGAATTGAGATCCAACACAAAATCTACATAGGCTCTTAAATGTTCCCGATTTGGGATCCAAATTGAATTTGAACATAGAAGGTTAGGTTAGGTTAAGAAGTCTATCTATGGCATTTCCGTCATTGTAAAGCTTAATGTCAATTTTGCCCGCCAAAACAAGACTTCTAATACCGTGTATGGTTAGGTGATTGCGTTTAAATTGAGGAGGGGGTTTTTTGAACTGTCTGTCTGTCTGTTTTTCTATCGTCTCTCACAATATATTTTGTTCCGAAGAATTTTATAACTTCCCATTGACTTAAGAACTGAAAATTTGGTGATAACGTTTATTGTTACGAATATTTTACTAACAAATACTAATATTTGGCACAGAACCCTAAATGTGTGTAGTTCGACAAGCACTTGGCCGCTTTTGTTAAGATTATCCTGTATTTTTACGTCTCAATAGTCAACGTCAGAGTAGTCGACATCGGTTCTGCTTTCCATGCCATTAATAAAAAAAATAGAACAGAGTAGACGTATTTATTTATGTCAATTTAACAGCCTCATCTCCCCAAACAAAATACCTAGTCTTTGCATTTCTTCGAACAAAAACATAAAAAGGCATTACTGTGTTTATGCACTAACACTGACTTGTTAAGTATTATTTATGTAAAGTAATCTATTGTTAACAATTTTACGAGACTATTTGAATCGATGACCAATGTTTTTGAGTAAGAATTGCATGATTATTTGTCAGGCGGAACCATTTTGTGGAACTTATTGTGGGAACGTGGATATTACTGTCTGCAGAGCTGTGTGGAGAATATTAAATAATGATCTTGATTGAAATTAAGTATAATATATTGTTATTGGTATATCTTCTGATTTTACTATCCATAAATTGCGACTTGAAGGTAAAAAATGCTGATTGAGGGTCGAAAGAAAATCGTTGACTTTAAGGGGGAAGCACCAGGGTGACCCGCGAAATTCGAATTATCTTACGTTTTTTGCAATTTGCAGGTTAGTATCAGGTTGTATGTTGGTCAAAATATGATTCGCGGCCGTAGCAAGTACGTATTTAGAACTGTAATCATTAAAATTGTAAATACAACCTTCTAAGTTCATATTTATATATGGAATGACTATTTCATGAAATCACGACATTTGACATCTATTCTAACTGAGAGAGTTGTATTGATGATTTTAATGATTACAGTTCTATAATTACATTCTTTCTACGGCCGCGAATCATATTTTGACCAACATAAAACTTGACATTGACCTGCAAATTGCAAAAAACGTAAGAAAATTTGAATTTCGCGGGCTATCCTGGCGGTTTCACCTTAAATATTGTTTGTATATAAACCTATATAAGTATACAAACTATAGCAATATGTAGGTATTATAATTTTATTTATTGCATAAAAGGGTGTAAAGGGTGTATAGGTTTAATATAATCTATTGAATCTTGTCCAAGAAGTAAAATTTTAAAGTGCTTAAAATTACTTATGTGCTAATAAAATAACCTATTGAGTAGATAGGCATTGAGTTCGCAGGTTTATATGTATATCTTTGTATTTGAATAAAATAAATATTCATCGTGATATTTTCTATAATTTACCTACCTCTATTGGTCTCTGCATCACTGAAAGTTTAACTGGTAGAAAATACCTGAGGCATTAATTCTGTCTCTGTGCTTGTTTGCATATACAAATAAATTATTTGTATCTGTATCTAAAAGCATAGGTACCAAATGGTGTAGGTATGCCTTTTTTAATAGTTTTAAAATCAGTATTATCAAAAACTATATTCGTAAGGGCAACTCTCCTCTCTTACCAGTGCTCTTAATAAATACATTGCGAAACGCTTTCCCATAAAAATTATCTCATGATTCCACACAAGGTGGTACTCCAACGAAAAAAGTGACTACTACCAATACTACAGCAGTTATGACTGCACAAACTAATGCCTGGTCACGAGAAGTACTTACAATAACTCATGACATAATTCCACAGACCATTGAAGCATTTCCATACATTACTTTAACAATAACCAAGGCTAGTATTGTGGCGAATCGCTCATGAATTTTATGTTTTTCGTCATTTCGCACTGAGGTGGTATTAAGTCCGTGTGGGCTTGCCCAGGGTGGTCTTTACTCTTACATTGTAGGATAAAGGACGACCAATGTTCCAGCATTCATCCGCCAAGTAATATCACGCTGTGATTACCAATGCGGATATTTCCATGAACGCTTAAGTTAACTTAGACGAGAAGGAATATATACCTACCGTGAATTGACAAGAATGTTTAAATATCATTGAATGTAGTTCATTTAACAGTTACTACGGTACTACATTGACTGGAACCTGACAAAGGGGAGGACGATTTTATAATCAGTTCCAAGAGAGTTACATTGTTGACCCCACATCATGGTTTACCATCAGTTGAGATAGTAGTCAAACGCTAGACTATCGAAAAAAAAAAATGGTGCTTTTATTCAGAGATAGCATGATCACAAACAGCTATAAAACAATAATAAGGTAGGTAGTTACGATAAGAGTTGATGAAACGCCATAACGTAAAAACAAATTGTTGGCTCATAACACTGTAACTTTTATATTCGAGAAAAATTTTATTCTATCAGCGTGGGCTTAAACAGCTGATCCATTCCATTTTCTATCCCACAACAACGTCAAAAAAGTCATTGAACTACGTAATAAAACTAATAACAATCAAAATAAACAGAAGAATTCTAATAAAACCACGATTTTGAACACCCACGCTAAAATGAAAGGTGAGAGACAAAATACTCTTATCCCCTAATTAATAGTAGACAGTAAAATACGGTTTGAAAAACATAAAATCACTTGATAACGAACAAAATAATACTAATACAGTGTTTATCTTTATTTGGAAGGCTTATAGGCGACAAAGCATAGATTATGCATCGTTAGATGGTGCTTTGTTTCGCTTTACGTTTGTAATTGGACTGTATAATGTATTTTATTACTTCAATGTGTGGTCTATCGTGATTAGATAGGCCCACCCTGCCGTATTCTCGTGATTGTAAACAGAAAATGAATTTGTATAGCATGTGAAGGCTTTAGCATTCGTAGAACACATTGATTATTCTAGAGACATCCCTCTTAAGACTAAATTTAACAAGGAATTAAAGATAAATACCAATCTGACGCTAGATCAAGATAGAAAATCTCAGATAACAACTTTGGCTGTGTTACTTAATCCTCATTATAGTTAAGACACGAACGAACATACTTCTCAAGACTCAATATTCACACAAAATTCCTAACATATTTTTCTCTTGTTCTCAGGTATACGTCACCGAAATAGCAGTCCCCGAAATAAGAGGATGTCTCAGTTCAGTACTCAAAATTCTGAGTCAGATCGGCATTCTAATATCATTCTCCATCGGCGCCTACCTAAACTGGTACCAACTAGCCCTGATGGTCGCCGCAGCACCAATACTTCTATTCTTCGCTCTCTTCTTTATCCCAGAAACACCTTCTTCTCTCCTCCTACGAGGGAGAGAGCAGGAAGCAGAAGAATCCTTGCAATGGCTACGAGGACCAGAAGCAGATATACGGCAAGAATTAGCGACAATACGGACCAATATCCTAGCCAGTAAACTTTTTAATGGAAATAATGCTGGCAAATTCAAGGCATTACTTTCGAAGAGGATGACAAGGCCTGTTCTAATAACTTGTGGCCTAATGTTCTTCCAAAGGTTTACTGGGGCGAACTTATTCAACTTCTATGCAGTAAAAATGTTCAAGAAGACCTTTAGGACGATGAATCCTCATGGAGGAGCAATAGCTACGAGTGTAGCTCAGCTTCTAGCGTCATGTCTCTCAGGAATGTTAATAGACAACGTTGGCAGACTACCTCTGTTAATGATAAGTGGTGTGATGATGTCCATAGCTCTTGCCGGCTTCGGATCATTCGCATATTATGAAGAAGTTTTCAGGAATTCGTCGGATTTAATGGCATCTGAGCCTACGTACGATTGGATTCCACTTCTTTGCGTCTTAACATTTACGATTGCATTTTCATTAGGCATCAGTCCAATTTCTTCTCTTCTCATTGGTGAATTGTTCCCCCTTGAGTACAGAAGTACGGGCAGTGCTTTAGCTACAAGCTTCAGTCATCTTTGCGGATTCGTAAATGTTAAAACTGCAGCAGATTTCCAAGACTTCATAGGTCTTTACGGTCTATTTTGGATGTACGCAGGAATTTCAGTACTATGTCTCCTATTCGTCGTACTTTTCGTCCCAGAAACGAAAGGTCGAGAGATCGACGAAATGGATCCGAAGTATGTTGAATCTTTGTGTATTAATCGATAGTCTTCGATGTATTAAATGTCGTGGTTTGTTTTATAGAAGACGCAGGTTAAGCGCATAATATTGAATTAGGAGGAGAAAATCGCGAATAGATTCATTTTGAGAATTGTCGCTACAGAGACGCTGTTTGCTAGTCACAAGAAGTGCAATGGAACTATAAGTCGGTGTTAAACAGGTCTCTTAGTGTATATTAAATGCGGTTTGTCGCCACTGTGCGCTTAACTTAAGCACGGGTGGAGTCTTCAACCAGTATTAATGTTAGTATTTCCTTCAAAGTGCCTTTATCTTAAAAAGTTCCTGTATATTCTTACTAAGACTTGAGGAATTGCATCGGAAGCGGTGTTTAGATCAAAATATTGTGCTAAAAAATTTCAAATGGTGCTTTCTTTAGAGAATTATTGTAAATATATTGTTTTATATCTAAACCTTGATCATTCAATGCTTTTATTGAATTGCTTGTTTACGATAAGGTATTCTAATGTATCAGTTAAATATGATATATCTACTATATTGTTATAAATGTCGAAATTATTCTTTTATAGAGCGTTTATTATGTGCTTCCAAAATTTGATGCAATTTCTTAATAATCTATTTTCCTGATGTAGCATTTTATCTAAATGTTGTTGAGATCTGAATATTCTGTCTTTACGAAACTAGAGATATTTATTGTAAATATAGTTTAGTTTATGTTGTGGGGACTATATCATAAGCGGAGCGGGTGTTGATGAATTTAGCTCTTATGTTCGTTTGAAATTAAGATCATTTTTGCTTAGTGGTCAATAAAAATATATAATCGTTAATCTCGCTTCGCTGATGGTGTAGTCTTTTGTAGTAGTGTGATGTGAGTATCATGAGATTGGTTGGTTGAGTTCAGGTAATAGTTTCGGAATAAAGAAACTAATAGTAAACAATTGTATGATTACTACGAACAAAATTCTTAGTCGAGTATATATTTTTAACAAAATCTGCCCTCGTGCATTTTTGCTAAATTTAATGCTTTAGAAATAGTAATTTGAACTCTATCTGGCAGTTATCTAAACCTAACATCCAATGACATTGTACTCATCGTTTTGTACGGGTATGGTATACAGTCGCGAGCACAAATGCTCCTAATAATTTGTATTAAAAATAATTCTTATACAAATGTAAATTGTAACGAAAATGTATTAAATCGAATAATATCTTGTACACTATTTGTGTAGGTACAATTTGCGCATAGTAAAATTATTGTTGTTAAATCCTGTGTCAAATTACATATTTTACTAAAATAATATGAGAAGTTTTGCAAATTTATTTTGTAAAATTGGTGCTAAAACCGGTGCCTTGCATTTTAATATTTTTTTTTCGAATATTTAAAATAAATGTTTTAATGATAGCGAGTGTATATAGAAGCAGTATTATTAAGCTTTGTAAATAGGTATATATTTTATAGATATTTATGTAGTAAGTAATTGTGTTGTAATTAAACACGTTGCCATACGATGAAGCTATTTCAAATTATTGATTTGTACTTAAAAATCGAATTTAAGTGTTTCAATAAAAACTTTGTGACCCTATCCTTTGTTTGATTTTACCAATCTGCAATCAAAATTGAAAGGTTCATAAAAATAATAAAAGTTAAGACCGATTAAAATAATTCATACGTGAGACAGACATTTATATCTTCTGCAAGTTAAAACGGATGAACATTTGAATGACACTTGGCTTAGAGATAGATTATAGTCTGGAATAGCACATAGGCTATAATAATGGGAGAAGTACTAATTCTACGGGGGCGAAGCAGCTGACGTAAGCTAGTGAATTATATTTCAGACAAAGTCCATTGTGGGTTACACACAACTTGAAAACCAGTACAAAAAAATACTATTTATTATACGCAACCGTAACATGTAGGCGTATCCGATGCCCTAATAGGGTGTTATTCATTTTTTTTTTTTGTGGGATGGGAAATCATCCAATGACATCTCCCGCTCTGGGTGGAGCGGGTCAGACTCGTACTGACTAAAACCCACCCCTGTTCCTTCCCTGCCTGAGTGCCCAGGGGAGCGGTAACACTGTTGTGAATTTCTCCGCTACCCATAGGCATGGGACAGCTCATGCCTATGGGTAGTCACCTGCCTGTCGTAGTTTGTTATTTATTTTGTTTGTAATGCTGCAATAGTTGTTAATGCAGCCAAGTAAAGATAGCGACTTGTTAATTAGATAAGATATGAAGCTATTCGTACTACAAGTATTGACTTAACTTATAAGCAAAGTTATTGTGAATATAAATTTTATGACTCATCCTATCCTTCTACTATCTAGGTACTTCTACTAATTATAAATGCGTTAGTTTAGATGAATGGATGGATAGAATTTGGTTGCTCAATAACGCCAAAATGGCTGAACGGATCTGTATGAAATTTGGCATAGTTATAGATTATAGTTTGTAATAGCACATAGACTATAATTTATAGTGGCAGAAGAACTAATTCCAACGCGAGCGAAGCCACTGACTGAAACCAGTATATCATAATACAAAATCTACATCTGCTATGAGTAAGTAAGCTGGACTAATAAAATCTGCCTTTTCCCAACTATCATGGGGTCTGCTTCCAGTCTAACGGGATGCAGCTGAATACCAGTATTTTACATGGAGCGACTGCCTATCTCACCTCCACAACCCAGTTGGTGGGTAATACGATACCCCTTGGTAAGACTGGATGTCAGACTTTCGGGCTTCTGCCGACCCGTAACGACTGTCAAAGATCCACTGTTGACAGCCAGGACCAACGGTTTAACGTGTTTTTTGAAACACGGTGGAGTCTCGGTATGTAAAGATGGTCACCCATCCATGGACCAACCCCGGCAAGCGGAGCTGTCAAGCTACACTGATGGATCGACCCGTGTGGCTGTTATTACTTATGCCACGAGCTCCTCCAAATATGTCAAAATAGTAAGCTAGACTAATATGTCAAAATAAAACAAACACTTCTGTACCCGATGATCCTAACCTCGAACTACGCAAACTTGACACACGTTGACCAATAAAATAGAATCATCATTACAACCGGAAGCACCAACATTACGGTGCCACCATTGTACCTCATTGTACTACATAATTTCATCATGATGGTGTCATGGTGCTGTGCACATGGGTCCCGTGGAAACCGTCCTAATGAGACGATTATCTTCCTGGATGATGATACCTTATAACATTTTCTTTATTATTGCTTAGCGACCCGTACCGTCTTCGCTTGGGAGTAATATGTTTCGAAAGTCACGTGGCGCCATCTAGCGTCCTAAAGCAATTGTGGCCGTTGAAAGAAACTTCTTTAGAATCGTTGTGATTTCAAACCGGATGCAACGGAAAAAACGACAGGTAAGAGACACAAATACAAAAGAGCGAGAGAGCAGATGACGGCGAGAGGAGAGGGCGCGCGCGATGCGGGGCCTGGGGTCCCGTCACTTCGCTACCGATCATCAACTTTAGACAACTATTGCTCACCTTTAGCCAACTTTTGACAATCTTTTCCCACCTTTGACCACCTTTGACCACCGATTGCTCATCTTTCGCTCACCTTTGACCACCTATTGCTCACCTTTGACCACCGATTGCTCACCTTTCGCTCACCTTTGACCACCTATTGCTCACCTTTGACCACCGATTGCTCACCTTTCGCTCACCTTTGACCACCTATTGCTCACCTTTGACCACCATTGCAAACCTTTGACCAACTTTTACTCACCTTTGGCCACCTTTTTGCTCACCTTTGGCCACCTTTTGACCATCTTTGCCCACATGAAGTTTCACTTCTATCGTGTGTGAATCGCACACACACCTTTTTTTTTTTTCACTCAGTAACAGTACTTTTTTTCT
Source organism: Polia nebulosa (assembly GCA_951329385.1). NCBI lineage: Eukaryota > Metazoa > Arthropoda > Insecta > Lepidoptera > Noctuidae > Polia > Polia nebulosa. The sequence continues at coordinate 23,654,026 of OX589611.1, read as the reverse complement.
GGATGAAAATTACCTGATGTCCTTTTCTGTACCTCTGACAACGAATATGCAAAATTTCATGATTATCGGTTCGGTAGTTTAATAAAAGCGTGAAAAGGTAACAAACAGACTTACTTTCGCATTCATAATATTAATTGAAGCATTGGGTGCAACAAGGGCGTTCGGTACCCAAAGCCCGTTTTGATGTTATTACATTAAAACATGCACAGCACCATCTAGTTTCATATACCAAAAACTCGTTTCGGTTGGCCGCTCCTAGATGACGTGGGAATCATTGATTTCGTAGGTGGCGCTACGCCCTTGTTGCATAGATAACAAAAGTGCGTTTATCCTAGCCCTTTCAATGTATTGATGGCTAGCTACCTTATTGAAGATTGGAATAAAGGTTTACAGGTATTTTTGTCTAAGACACCCACAGTCACAGGAAAAAATAAATCTCGGTTTGCTATACAGCAATATGTTAAACTAGAGTTTAGTCCTGAAGGAGTGTTAACGACCTCAAGATTTTATGCATCTCCGGATCTAACCTATACATTTAAGAAGAATGTTTTGCCAGTAAGCAAACATGATTTGAATTTGCAGAAGGTAGAAAAAGCTGGAGTAAAAGACGAAAAGATTAGGGACGTTTTATCCTTGACACCTTTCATGAAACCAGAAAATGCTGAGTGGTTGAAACAGGTCCTGACCTTCCAGGCAGGCCTGGAGGATCAGGCTGGACCGTCCAGGAGGCCAGTTGCAGCTGATTCGGAAGATTCCCGTCAGTCTAGTGAATATTTTGATGAATCTGATTAAAAAGGCGAAAGTCAGAGGTTGATATTAATGTATACCTTACATGACTGTAATTATTGTTGAATATTTAAACGATGATTGTAATAAATACACATGTTTAACTTACATTTTAATTAAAAGTTATTACATAAGTATTCAAATTATTATTTATTTTCCTTAAAAACCAATAATAAAATTAACGTCCTATCTGTTTACCAGTTGGGTGCAACAAGGGCGGATAATACAAGTAAAAAAAACTTAGTTTTCAGATGTTTCTAATTGCTTTAAAATAATAATGATACCAGATTTTTTTTGCTAAATCATGGGACTAATAAATAGTAAAGTAGATTTAAGTCAAATTATAAGTATTAAAATAATATAAGATATTAAAACTTTCAATATCAATTTTCTCGAAACTCTATTTTACAAGATACGCCCTTGTTGCACCCAATGCTTCAATTATTATATGCTCGCGTTGGACCACTAGTAAGCGATAATGTGGTTGAAGTAAGTAGGTGTGGCGAACCATATTATAAACTTACTAATTTATCTATGGTTCCCACTTCAATAACTGACAACACTACCCTGACAGGTTAGTCTATGACACACAGGATTCAACCGGTTCACTTTGGTGTCAGGTTTTTGAATAACGAAGAAGTGTTCGTTGATAATCTAATTGTACAGATAAAAGTATCCGTGTAAATTAGGTGAATGGTGATTATTACACAGTTATAACCTAGATCGGATTTTCATTGCTTCTAACTGGGCGCAATTCCGCGCCTAAATAGGTATTAATAACAGTTTCTTTAAGTCGTGGTTGAAGGTAAGTCGCGGCCGTTTGGCTGTACTCAATAACAAGTTGTCATTGGAAAAATGACAATGCATTTGACATCTACTAATCCATGCTGGACCAGTTTTGTCACTTCGTTTCCCAGAAACGATCGAGGCCTGTGTGCCAGCAGTGGGGGCATTATAGGCTGATAATGCGTATAAAGATAAAGGTTATTAAGGCATCGCGGTGAACCAAAAAGGTACTAGTTAATTTGTGATCTCTGTCTAGAATGTGACCACTCCATCTTTGCCATTGGCTGTTGAAAAAAGTAACGCCTGTTTGAAATGTCTTAGCAAGACTCACCTAGAACTTATATGAAAATGAGTTATTATTATATATTCAGGAACTTTTTCAACCATCATCATTATTAGTGCAGCCTGTTAGCTACCCGGGCCTGCGGACGGCGAGTAATGGGTAGCTCGCCGTCCGATGAGCACCAGGCCCGAGAGTCGACGGCGCGTAGTGTTCCACGCGCGCCTCAAAGAGTTGTCAGCAAACAGGACGGGGCCCGTCATGGCCGATGTCTGCCCGGGGGTTGAGGATAAATTCGAAAGAGTTACCTCGCCCCTGGGCATTCAGGGCAGGGCGGAACAGGGGTGGGTTTTGTCAGTAAGAGTCTGACACGCCCTCCCGCTCCACCCAGAGCGGGAGAAGTCATTGGATGATTTGCCACACTACAAAAAAAAAGCCAGTTAGAAAAAAAATACTTGATACAAATATAAATGAACCAATAAATTATCATTCAACTCATAATGGATCGCTTTTAACAGAAATAAATGCAGCTTAGTGGTACTTATGACGCTTAAGAGATACGTTCAAGTGGCAGGAACGAAGCGCTTGACTCTCGAGTTTGATTCATCGGTTAAGGCTATAAAAAGTACCGTCTGGGTTTGACTTGAAAGCAATGATGTTATTGTATGTAATTAAACGTACACAAGGCTATATGAGTAGCTTTTTCTCTGTTCTGAATCCTTTGAAATCAACCGATTGGTTCGCTACAAAAGGATTGAGCATCTCCGACAACACTTTTGGAACCGATTTAGTCATGATTATGTTGTCATGTTGCGGCAAAGACACCGATGGCATGCATCCACAGGTGAACTTAAATTGAACCAATTAGTTCTGATCAGAGAGAAGACGCAACCACCTACTATGGTTAATGGGCCGCATAATCAAGGTGTTTCCTGGTCCCCATTTTTTAGTTGTTATACCTCAGAAATAAAAACCCCAATAACAAGCAACAACCCATAAAATGGTGAACATCCCATCCATACGCGCAAAACGTTTTGGGAACACATTCATTCTGCGTACAGCTAGGGAGTGGAATTCCCTATCGGAGTCTGTGTTTCCTGATAGCTACAACCTGGGAGTCTTGAAGTCAAGAGTGAATAGTAGTTACTTCTAGGCAAGCGTACTCCATCTTCGACCACATCATCGCTTACCATCAGGTGAGATACTGGTCAAACGCGTGCCTAACAACAACAAAAATAAAATACTCGTAATTGGAGAAATCCAAAACGTCATCTATGTATTCGTATTTTTCGTTTTCGTTCAGTTTTTCAAAAAACGCTGAAGCAATTTCGATATGGGACCACCTCGGGAGTATATTCTTCCGGATAAAAAAATAATTTTGAAAATCGGTCCACAATTGACAGAGAAATGGGCGGACATACATAAAAAAAATTTAAAAAAAACATATAGTCGAATATTCCGACTTCGGAATAGAACCTCCTTCTTTTTCGAAGTCGGTTAAAAAAAGGTTACAACCTTAAAGGAAAGAGGTAACCTTGAATAGATTACTTCAGCTTCTTGTTATTCACGAGATCTACACTACGAAGGATATTGATGAAAGCCGCGTTGATAACAGACTTCCTCGTTCTTGATTTTTTTAATCATCCAGACAAAAATCGCAAAAATATATGCGTCGGCCGGGAATCGAACCCGGATCAACTGCTTGGAAGGCAACTATGCTGACCATTACACCACCGACGCATGTGATAGATACTTCCAAATTATTGAAAAACTGGAAACCTCTTTATTGTAACGCAGATGTTTTATTTTTATTAATCAAGTTGATTGTTTTACAAAACAATAAACATTAATTGCAGGTAAATAAGCACTTACTAATTGATATATGTAACCGCTCTCAAAGAATAAACATACTTACACACGTAACTCGCTAACACAAATAATAATTAGTGGATTCTATATTTAAATTCTCAATTAAAAAAATAATTGATTTAAGAACCTAACAATCTGTGTTAAATTTAATTACATGCTATTTTTATTATGACAGGGAATATGCATGAATATTTTTTTCATATCTAACCGGTTTATCGATAAATATACAGGGTGTAACGGAAAGGTGTGGTCATATAGATGGTTTAAGAACTGCATCTGCCCATCGATATGAACAACTTTCTTCAAGAAAATCCGAGGAAATTCTAAAAAAAAAAAATTTACCTCCCATACAAATATTGATCAGCTGATGTTTTTTTATTAGGAAAGTACAATTTTTTTTTTGAGAATTTTTAATTTTTTTTTAAATGAAAGTTGTTCATTTCCATGGGAAGGACCGGCTCTTTAATTGTGACCACACATTTCCGTAACACCCCTTATAAAGATCGAATACTAACAGTGAAAATAGAATCAAAATTGATCGAAAAACAAACGAGATATAACAATTTTAAACAAATATATCTGTCCCTCTCTCGAGAACGCCGTTTTCTATGGCTGCTTTATGGTCGTCATGTCCTTTGGCGTCAGATGTTACGTCGGAGTTCTCTGTCTATTCATCATCTTTAAAGCTTCATAACTTCGGTTCTGATGTAGAAGTTTACTATAATTAATAAGTATTGTATATAGTAAATAAAAAAATGGCATGCAATTTCCCTATAAAGGCCCAAAGTCTTTTGCTAAACTGGGGTAGCTATGAAGATTATTCCATTTTAAATTATGCGTTGGCATGGAATCGCATGCAGTGGTGGCCCAGTGGTATTGGCCGCAACTTACAAGTTGTAGGTCGTGAGTTCAAACCCAGGCAGGCGCTTTATTTTGTGTAAATTATCTCATCACCACTGCTCTCAAAACGGTGAAGGAAAACATCGTGAGGAAACCGGCATGTCCTAGAAACAAAAATTCGAAGACATGTGACATCCACCAATTCGCATTGGACCCGCGTGGTGGATTACGCCCCACACCCTCTCAAAGAGAGGAGGCCTGTGCTCCAGCAGTGGGGACATTAAAAGGCTGATGATGATGATGATGGAATCGCATGCACAAATGTGATAGAACTGTTGGAATGATTATGCATGATTTTTTAAATCCTGCTGATATGTCGTCCATTATAGCAGTCATGAATGATTGTGACGCAATATGATATTTCATTTTTAGGATTCCGTAACCGAAGGCTTATGCTGTCACTCACGTGTCCGTCTGTCTGTCCTATGCTGTCACTCACGTGTCCGTCTGTCTGTCCGTCGTCATGTGGGAAGTCCAGAACACACTTAGCCGGTTTTTAACATACTTTTATTAGTTTTACCAGTAACGAACTAACTAAATGAAATTTGACCCACTTCCCGGTTTCCGATTGAGCTGAAATTTTGAATACATGTTCAGTTTGGAAGACAATGCATGGTTAGCATGCAATTAACACGAGTGACGTCATTCTAAATTCAATATGGCGGACACCCAAAGATGGTGGACTAAGTTATTTTTATTCATTCCCTATTGGTATCAAATGAAAGGGTTTGCTGAAGAAAATACGACAAACAAGCGTGTTTTTTTAACTTAAATAATTGTTATCTAAAAAGTTCGCTTTGGTAAAATTTAATTACTGGTAATTATTATATTATTTGCACATAATTCATATCGCGCAATTCGTCATAATTAGGCCGCCATCTTTCGGGGTCCACTCTATTCGATTTAGAAAGTCCGCCTTTGTACATTTGTGTTGCATGAAGTTTTAATAAATAAATAAATAAATAAATGACGTCACTTAGCTAATTATATGTTAAGTTTGCATTGTCATCCAAACTAAACATGTACTTATGCCAAATTTCAGCTCAATTGGAAACGAGGAAGTGGGTCAAATTTAACTTCTAAGATTTGATAGTTATAAGTGTGTTAGTAACATTCAAATTCATTTCTGTACGTAATTAAAACATTTGTAACAATAGCAGGGTTTCGAGTTCGTGCAGTATTTGGAAGGTTCATCACATGCGTCGGTGGTGTAATGGTCAGCATAGTTGCCTTCCAAGCAGTTGATCCGGGTTCGATTCCCGGCCGACGCATATTTTTGCTTTATTTTATAAATTGTAACATGTGTTTCATTGTGTCATTAAATCATGTGTAACTACACATGATTTAAAATCCAATGAACTTAAAACTCTTTTAAATATTTAGACATGTTTTCAATCACGCCTTTCTACTTCTTAGGACACCCTCGGGGAGTGATGGGATGGTACTATTCTTTACGTCCAACAAAATACGGAACAGTAGAATACAAGGGCATATCCAGGATACGAACAAAAACCAACAATACATAGGTTCATTTTGCACAGGCAGAGGGAAAGTATTCCAGCAATTGCCCCGATAAGATTGTCGTTTACAGTCTAGATTCCCAATGTTCTGTCATCGAGTAGACAAAGCTCACCTCGACATTGCAGATGCTGAAATCGTCCGTAGATTTTCCCTCTCACCCGTCGAATTACCTGATGATCCCCTGCCCCACATCATTTCAGACGAGGTTCAAGATATCATCAGTTTTTCCAGCCACCTCTTTTTTTATAGACTGGGAAACCATCAAATAACTTCTGCCACTTGGGTGGATTCACTAGCGCATCGAAGGAGCACAACCCCAGTCAAGTAGGAGTCCCCCAGGCCACCCTTGTCTTTACAAAATTCACCAGCGATATCCCTAAAAGTAAAAAGGCCCAGATTGCTCTGTCTCTTGCTGTCCTCCCCCCAGCTGTAAGCCTGAAGGCCTTTATTTATATTAAGGTCGCCACAAGTAAGTCTAGTTAAGCAGACGACAACCTCATAGGCTGATCTACGAGAAGACACAAATTAAGTGGGCAGGCTACGTAAAAATGATGCGGGGTTTTGTTCTGCCGCTTCGCACTCTATACGTAGATAGCATTAACTTTTGCTCATTAATATTTATTTACTCTTCGTTTGAGCATTCCAGCCGACCAGCGACCACTTAACATTCACCTTCCTAGGCGAGCGCCCCCTGCCCGTAAATCGCTACGCCCTTGGTAGAATATGAGTAGATATTACTAATAAAAATATTTGTTTCATACCTAAATGTTAAAAAACTTTTTTACAAAAAAATAAAACCGACTTCCAAAAAAACAAAAGGTACAAAATAACTTTAATTTCGGAAGTCGGTGTTTCTGGTTTTCTTTCTTCGTTTTTTGACACCGACTTCCGAAATTAAAGTTATTTTGTACCTTTTGTTTTTTTGGAAGTCGGTTTTATTTTTTTGTAAAAAAGTTTTTATTTTTCACTTTTTAGTTGTGTTTCCTCATGAAATTGTGTTAACAATGCATATTTATGCGATAGCAGCAATCGCGGTTGATTTACTGTAATTTTTTGAAGAGTTCCGTTGTCTGTCTCCGAAAATCATCATCATATCTACATGAAATTAAAATGGGACCATTTCGGAACAAAACCCTTTCGAACAAAAAAAGAATTTTGGAAATCCGTCTATAAATGACGAAGTTATGCCCGAACATACATAAAAAAAAAAAAAAAAAAAAAAAAATACAAACATCCGAATTGATAACCTCCTCCTTTTTGAAGTCGGTTAAAAAATCGTATTTTTTATACTTTAAGTATTCATACATTAACAATAAAATTAACGAACGAACGGAACACCTACCTACAGTATTCCCAAATTAATAATGCGCATGCAGCTTCGCTAATTGTCGTATTCCCGGAAACACCCGAATAATTGAATCGTAAGAGCTCTAAACAATGCACTTGCAAATGCACTTAACCACTCTATATACATATCGTCTTCCGACGCTCGAGGAATACGACCGTTGCCGAACAGTGACGAAGGTTTCTATGCGCATTATCACTTTGGGAGACCTGTACATATTTATGCTCGGAGATTGACGGACAATTGAGTCGTCAAGACGGTGAAAAGTTTTATCGGCGAACCACTGAAAATTTAATCATTCTGTCGGCGAATCGTACGTCGGGGAAAAGTTCAATCGGCAAAAAACTGAAAAGTGAAACGTTCATCGGAGAATCGTGTGTCGGCGAATTGTTTCACAATCATCCAGATTGTAGGGTAGTTGCTTGTTTTTTTTTTCCAGGGCACGGCGCGAGAGGTCGCTGCCCGAGGACACGGCGGTGCTCTGCCCAAGCGGGGCAAACCTCCACCGTATGCTCCACCGTGTCCTCTGGGCGATCCTCGCAGTGGAAACACCTAGGGGTCACCTCCGCCTTGATCCGACACAGGTACCTCCCGAAATAGCCATGTCCGGTGAGGACCTGCGTCAGGCGGAAGGTAAGGGCGCCATGGCGCCTCTCCAGCCACTCCTCAAAGGGTAGTTGCTTGTTGTTGAAGTTAATTTTGAGCTATAAAACAACTTGTACAAACGTTATTGTAATTGCCAGACACATGCGTCGGTGGTGTAATGGTCAGCATAGTTGCCTTCCAAGCAGTTGATCCAGGTTCGATTCCCGGCCGACGCATAAGTTTTTTATCAGTTCTATTTTTCCCCCCAATCTCGGAATTAAACTTTTTGTACCCATTGGTCAAACTCTAGTTTAGCCTGAAAACCCGTCAATCTTTTGAGAAGGAGCAAAATTATTCGACAGCCACGTAGTGCCATCTAGCATTCTAAAGAAATTACAGTACTTACCTACTTTTTAATTGGATGAAAAGTACCGTATGTGCCCCTAATAAAGTACATGCAAAATTTCATCATGATCGGTTCAGTGGTTTATGCGTAAAAAGGTAATAAATGAACACACATAATCTCGCATCTATATAAATAAAAATTTATCACCGAAATGTATGTCCGTGCATTACTTCAGAACGGCTACACCTATTTAGGTTATTTTTTTTAGTTGTGTTCGGAATAATCAGGACAAGTTTTGTATGTAAGAAAATTTCGTATAATCGAAAACAAAAATATATTGCAACCGTGCGAAGGCGGGGCGGGTCGATTATATATTAATGAATTGAATGTGATGTATTTATGCTAATTAATTTTTGATAATGTATTGTATGTATGTAATCTCGTGACGACATATTGTGTAATTATTATTTTTTCTGATATGGGTTACCTGAAGTATATACATTTTAATTTTTTAATTTTAAAAAGCTTATAATAATTCTCAATTTAGAAAGCGATTCATGAACACATTGACATTACGAATCGCCCAAGTACATACCTACTTATATATTTTTTCCTGTTTGCGCATCCTGAAGCTACAACAGCCTGAACAAAGTTTCAGCGTACTTTGGCTACAGTTACGTGTGTGTACGTATACATATAACTTTGTATGTGTTGTGTGTGTGTGTTTGTACGTCATGTTGTCAATTTGTGAAGTGTGCGTACCAACTCAAATAAACAGAGCCGGGACGAGTCCGCTATATTGCTAACTTGATGTATTATTGCTTGGTACAGGATGTTACTTTTATTTATCCTGAATTTATAGCTCTAGCTTTTCATGCGGCTTGGCTCCCGTGATAAGTCATAGAATACTTACTTCTTCTTGTTTCGACGGTACATTATACTGCTGTTTGGGCTCAGAAGGTGGCTACGCTTATTGCCTCCTCGGAGATGTAGCTCAGGTCCTCAAGGTTGCAGGTAAACGAACACTTGTGGCTGAGGATACTTAACAAGCCTATGGCACTCAGTAATATTGTATTTTTTAATCGACTTCGAAAAAGGAGGAGGTTTTATGTTCGACTGTATGTATTTTTTTTTATGTATGTCCACCGATTTCTCTGTCAATTGAGGACCGATTTTTTATCTGATAGAATATACTCCCGAGGTGGTCCCATATAAATTTTATCAAAATTGCTTCAGCGCTTTTTGAAAAACTGAACAAAAACGAAAAATACGTATACCTAGATAACGTTTTGGCGTTCTCCAATTACGACTATGTTTAAATTTCACGTTTCATTGTTATTGGGGTTTTTAGTTCTGGGGTATAACAACTAAAACGTTAAAAATCAAAAACTTTTTTACAACAAAAAACAACCGACTTTCAAAAAAGAAAATACCTACACTAAAAATTAAAAAATTACTTTAATTTCGGAAGTCGGAGTCAAATAACGAAGAAATAAAATACAAACACCAACTTCCGAAATTAAAGTTATTTTTTAATTTTTAGTGAAGGTATTTTCTTTTTTGGAAGTCGGTTGTTTTTTTTATTAGTGAAAAGATTTTCGTTTTTCTAATACAATAATACAAAGATTTATACAAATTTACCTCTTTCATCTGTTTAGCTGGTATTGTGCCGCATTGTTCTCGTGGTCGAGGGCAATCCTAAGCCTGTGTGTTAAAGACCAGTTGTCACTCAGTGGTCATCATTCTCCTGCCCTTATCCCAATTTATTTGGGGTCGGCGCAACATGTCTTTTTCTTCCATACTCCTCTATTAGTCGTCATCTCTGTAGTCACCCCCTTTTTACCCATATCCTCTTTCACACAGTCCAACCATCTTTTCTTTGGCCTTCCCCTACTCTTATAGCCATCCACATCCATACACAAGACTTTCCTCACGACATTTTCTTCATTCCTCCGCATCACATGCCCATACCACGACAACCGATTTCCACACAATTTTTCAGTCAGCGGTGCCACTTTCAGACTTCCTCTTATATACTCATTCCTAATTCTATCCATGCGCGTAACACCACACATCGCTCTTAGCATTCTCATCTCAGCTACATGCAATTGCTTTTCATTCATCCCTTTTGTGGCCCAACATTCTGAACCATACAAGACAGCAGGTCTGACCATTGTTTTATAAATCTTCCCCTTAAGTTTTAGGGGAATGCGGGAGTCACAGATAGTCCCGGTGACCTGCCGCCATTTCATCCATCCAGTGTTAATTCTGTGCTTAATAGTCCGATCTATTTCGCCATCGCTTTGCACGAGTGAACCGAGATACCGAAAATCGGAGCAGACTGGGAGAAGCGCGCCATCTAGCACTACAGCTTCAGAACCGGAGAGACCGCCGAAATCGCAGAACATGTATTCAGTTTTGGTTCTGCTGATTTTCAAGCCAACTTTCTCCAGCTTCTGTTGCCACTTCTCCAATCTGCTCTGGATCTCAGGTCCATCTTCACTGACCAGAACAATGTCGTCGGCAAACAGCATGCACCAGGGTGCCTCTTCCTGTATTTCCGACGTAGGAGCGTCCATAATCAACAGAAAGAGGTAAGGACTTAAAGCCGACCCTTGATGCAAGCCTACAGCCACACTGAACTCATCGGTGTTGCCAGCAGCCGACCGGACGTAGGTACTAGATTGTCTGTACATAGCACGAATCAACTCAACATACTTCCCAGGCAAACCTTTCTCTTTCAAGGCCCACCACAACACATCCCGAGGTACCCTATCATACGCTTTCTCAAGATCAATGAACACCATGTGCAAGTTCTTGTGCACACGTCTGTACTTCTCGCACAATTGACGGAGAGCGAAGGTGGCGTCCATTGTCCCTCGACCTGGCATAAACCCAAACTGGTTCGGGGTAATCTCACTCTCCTCTCGCAATCTTTTCTCTATCACTTTCTCCCATACTTTCATAGTATGTGACATGAGCTTTATCCCTCGATAGTTGTTGCAGTCCTGTACATCCCCTTTATTCTTGAAGATGGGCACTAGCGAACTATTGCACCAGTTGTCACTCAGTGGTAATGGCTCCAATTAACGTGTAGGCAGGCACTTCATTTTGTGTAAATTATTTTACCATCACTGTTCACAAAACGGTGAAGAAAAACATCGTGAGGAAACCGGCATGTCCTAGAACCAAAAATTCGAAGACATGTGACATCCACCAACCCGCACTGGGCCCGCGTGGTGGGGAAGAAGCCTGTGTCCCGGCACTGGTTAAAGGATGATTATGCTAAACCTGTATGTATCTTCCTTGTTACGAAATTCTTCCCTGTTTTGCACCAATCTTCATAGATTCGACTAGACCCAACACGGTAATTCATTATTTTGTCTTCGATCCATAATGTTACCGGTTTTACAACGAACCTTGTCCCAATTCATTCTGTCAAAAAAAATGTCTGTTATTTCGTTGCAGATTACAAAAATAAAAATTTAAATTCCATGTTGGTATTGTAAATGTTAGTAATTAAGTTTAGTTCTTTTCGTTTTTAGATTATGCGGGTGATAGCACGGTCCTGGCCACACGCAGGACAAACATTTCGTTCGCAGCTGCAGTGTCTGAAGCCCTCTGCAGGTAAGACCTCCTCCAAAGAAAGCCAGTCCTCTCTAGACTGGGCTACTTGAATCCAGTTGGGGCCGGCTATTTATTGAGCTCGTCTTCCCAATTAGCTACAGGTCTACCTCTCCTTCTTTTGCCCTGTAGACCTGCTCATGTGGTCACCATTTTGATCGATCTCTAGTCTCGTAGGCACGCCACATCATGTCCGGCCCACTTCCATTTAATGATTGAGCGTGTACCAATGCATCCCTTGCCTTGGTGATGTGTCTTATTTTTAACTGACTTCAAAAAAGAAGGAGGTTATCAATTCGGATGTTTGTATTTTTTAATTTTTTTATGTATGTTCGGGCATAACTCCGTCATTTATTGACGGATTTGCAAAATTTTTTTTTTTGTTCGAAAGAGGTTTGTTCCGAAATGATCCCATTTAAATTTCATATAAATTTGATGATGGGTTTCGGAGACAGACAACGGAACTCATCAAAAATTGGCAGCAAATCAACCACGTTTGCTGCTATCGTATGTCTATGAATTATTAACACAGTTTAATGGCAAACCACAACTAAAAAGTGAAAAATAAAAAAGTTTTTTACAAAAAAATAGACCGACCAATGTAATATTGAAACTGGTCCATAGAGTGCAGTATGATGAATATTAAAAAATAATACACAATACAAAACTTTTGTACAAAAAAATAGAACCGACTTCCAAAAAAAGTGCAGAATAACTTTAATTTAAGAAGTCAGTGTCAAAAAACGTAGACACAAAACCAGGAACACCGACTACCGAAATTAAAGTTATTTTGCACTTTTTTTGGAAGTCGGCTCTATTTTTTTGTACAAAAGTTTTTTATTGTGAATTATTTTTTGTATTTTTTAATATTCCTCATACTGCACTCTATGGACCAGTTTCAATATTACATGAATATAACATAAATAAATGAAAAACCAAACAGCCTGTACACAAAGGGGGTGATGTCACAGAATGTCTCTCTTGGCTATAGCAAGTCATTAGACGACTGCGATGTGGGCAGTAATCCAGGCTTAGTTTTCACTGCTTTGCCATGTTTGTAGCCTGACTCTGATATAAAATGAGTGGTGCTCCCAGCCCCCGGCTTGGACTGTTGAGTTAATAACGGTGTTTTAAAGCGTGAATAATTAATATCGTTCAGTGGGATCAAACGGTAGCAACTTTTCTCAATTAAGTCCAGAATACACATGCTACTTAGTAGTACATAAGCACGCTACTTTCGAGCAAATGCTACATAGTAGCATACAATAAGCACGTACTACGTATAGTAGTAAGTATATACGAAAAGAGCATGCTTATGAATGAGCACACTACTTAAGCGGCTTTCAGACTATGCTATAATATAATAGTATATAGTATATAGCTCACAGCACAACAATATCGCGCACCATAGAAAACAACATGCCACCATGGAGTACAGTCCGAGTCAGGTAACAAGGCGGAGAGGTTTACCTGTTTGTAACACGGTACACTCAAGAACTGCCTTTATTAGTAGATTTTTCCCCTTTTTGGGCCCGTTTATATATGACAAAATCAACAAAATTCTTCAAATCTACCCTAAAAATAAACAAACTCTAAAAAATCTTCATTCCAATGGCTTTGGAAATTAACATACGATCGAACTGAGGATTTGCTGACCATCTTATAGTAGTAATTACGATTTGTGGTACCTATCAATAAAATATCTATAAAAACTAAAAATAGTATTTTATTTTAATATTACACACCCTCTCACACACATACACTCACCATTTCACCTTATTACACACACAGAGGACAATTACCCTTCACAATTTTGTTTTTATTGTTTAAAATCCTGCAAATTATATTATGTTAATCAATTTTCCATTTTGTTCATGAGCTAGTACTTACAGATCCAGCTCCAGGGCTTGAGGCGCTGCGTGCCGAAATACAGGACCTAAACCTAGTTCGGCAGCAGAGGCTTATATTAAGACACAACTGTAATTGTTTCTAGTTTATAAGATAACCTGTTTCAACCTATATTTCTTTTTGGTGTAATAAATATATTATTATTTCGTTTATTCATCTTTTTAACATATTAAATACATTTTTAAATATTTCTTAAAAAATAATATATAAAAAACATTTAAAAATATAAAAAATAGTAGCCCATAGGTATCGGGAACAGGGTCCAAGCTACCGGCGGTCAGGGCTCCAGAGAGAGGAACCGCCTGACAATGCGAGCCGTGTCCAGAAGTACTGCTTTCTGAATCAAGCCCTTGATCCAGCCGCCTAACGAGAGCCGCCTGAGGTGTTGATCGAGGCTCGTGGCTATTAAGCCATTGGCTGACACGACTATCGGTACAATGATCGCTGAGTCCACATCCCACATGTCGACAACCTCGCGAGCCAAGTCAATATACTTGATTTGTTTATCTTTCTCGGCTTTCACGAGGTTCTCGTCATGTGGGACGGTAATGTCAACAATCATTGCACGCCTCTCGATTCGGTCCACCACCACTATATCACGCTTATTGGCTACAATAGTCCTGTCAGTGATGATGGACCGATCCCAGTACAATAAGATATGACCATTATCGAAAACTCGGTCAGGCGCATATCTGTAGTACGGCACTTCCGATTCCACAAGAGAGTACTTCAGAGCAAGTTGCTGATGGATAATTCTGGCTACAAGGTTGTGCCTATGCAAGTATTCACCGTTAGCTAGACGAGAACAACCAGAGATTATGTGGCGGATTGATTCTCCCGGACGATGACATGCCCGACATATGTCAACCGTGCCGTCCTTCACAATAAATCTCCGGTAGTTTTTCGTCATGATGTGTTAGACTGTTATGGACACGTTCTCAGTGTACTGTACTATATATTATTGATATGTATGGTGAGCGCTATTGTTGTGCTATAAACTATATGCTTTAAGCTATTATATTACAGCGTAGTCTGAAATGAGCTTTAATCGCAAACCAGACTATTTTTTCGGGAGTACTAGCACACGGTGAGACGACGGTAGCACGGGTGAGAGAGGTGGCTCCAAAGCAAGTCTAAACGCGTTCTGTGCGATGCTACTTGAATTGTTTGCGTAGTCACGATGGCTCGATGGGGAGATGACAAAACTTTTAATTTTATGTTTCTTTATAGAAATTATGAATGTTTGTAGAATGTACCTATATTAATGAAATGTGTTGAAAGTAATAATTTTACTGAATTCGATTCATTCCGCAAAGAAACGTCCATTTTAAATGCCAAATAATATGCATGTGTATCTCAGACGTGCTACAAAAGAGTATGCTCTTAATAGGTATGCTATCGAGCTCTGTGATTTCATGAGCAAATGTAGACACTCTGAAAGCATGATACTCAAGAGCATACTAGAAGCCAACAAGCGTGCTCTTTTAGTAGCATGGTGTGCCGGACTATAGGGACTTAATAAGGCTACTAGCTTTTGTCAGCGGTTTCATTGTTGTGAATGTCGAAAATTATGTCCGTAGAGCATACCTACTACTTTGTGCTGGTTGCCGAAAGTGGGTTAGAGGTTCAGAGCAGATTGGAGACGTGGTGACAAAGACTGGAGAGAGTTGGCCTGAAATTGAGCAGAACTAAAACGGCTTACCTGTTCTGCGATTTCGGTGATCTCTCCAGTCCTATGCCTATAGATCTCACCGGAACGCCATTTACCGATCTACTCCGACTTTAGGTACCTCGGATCGCTTCACTTGTCCAGGGGGATGGCGATATAGATCGAGACGTAACGCACAACGTACGTAACGTAAGGATCAACTCAGGATGGATGAAATGGCGACACTTCACTGGAATAACTTGCGACCCACGGATGCCCCTCAAGTTAAAGGGAAAAACCTATAAGTCCATGATTAGACCTGTCGTACTGTATGGATCAAAATTTTGGGCTGTCAAAAAGACGGATGAAAAAAGATTGCATGTAGCGGAGATGAGAATGTTGAGATGGATGTGTGAAGTAACGAGAATGGATAAAGTGAAAAATGAGTACATTAGAAGTAGTTTTAAAGTGGCGCCAGTGACAGAAAAGTTGAAAGGGTGCCGCTTATCTTGGTACAATGTCATGTGAAGAGGAGGGATGAAAAAGATGTAACTAAAAGAGTTAATCAATAAATATGGTGTGACGTTGTATCGTTAGATTGTAAAAATATTAAAGAATCAAAACCAATCCACAACAAAAACATTGAAATGTTAAGTCGAACCACAGACGTAATAATATTAGGGACGTCCTACGTTACTAAATGACATAAATAGCTGGCTGTGTCTATGACGTGAGCGCAATTCGCGTAACCGAACGTGTGAGAGAGTTACAACACTATGTCGTGACACATTCGGACTTCACATTGAAATCCTGCACCAGACGAAGCATCACGTATGTTCACCTTTTTTTTTTTTTTTTTGATCTCGCATCACTTGTGATCTTACATACGTGGTCTTAGTCATTTGTTTTATGCCTAAGCTAAAAACAGTTTTTTATTGATAGTAAACTTTATTAAATTCGATGTGTCGAAACCCCATATTGGGTAAGTGTTGAACACTTTTTGTGCTCCTCCTACATAGGCTGACTTATGTTCTTTCGTGTTCATATTTTTGTCAATTTCTACTTTTTATTTTAGATTAATACGCCTTCAGCGTCATTATCCTTTTTTTGTTTGTTGCCGGAGTGGAAAATCCTCATGGATGTCCTTCGCCCGGGGCAGGCGAAGGGGTCTTACTGACTAAAAACTATCCCGGTGTTCCGTCCCACACTTGGACCGGGGATCGTGAGAGCTAATACGACTTCCATGATCCCCGGCAGCGTCATTATCCTCATGCAACCTTTTTGCCTTTTAGCTCTGTGCATTTTGTTAAAATGTAGGTATATTTACCACTTCGCTCAAAATGTGCAAGTCATGTCTTTTTTTAAATTTCCATTTCCATTTTGTAAACTCCGCACTGATTGTGACAACCACACACCACGTTCATATGCGCATTAGTAGGTACATCTCGCTTTGCTTACGCTTTGGTGTCACAATCAGCGGAGATGACCTTAGGCCATCTTGAGACACGCTGGACGTTACATTCCAGGGTCCAAAGTTCCAGCTGACCACCTTCCGGATCGGGGCATTCAATTGCTCCACCTTCCCGCATATCCGGGCATCATCGGGCTATGCGCCGGGTCCTGTTTAACCCGCGTACCGTGTCGAGCCCGCTACGGGTCTGGCAGACCACCCGCCGACCTTTACCACTCCTGGCATCTGCAGCGTGCCACACCGCTGAGGTCTTGGTCCACCAGGCTGAGCCAGGAGAGTACTGCGTTACTCTCAAGGGCATTTTGAGATTTTTAGTGACCATAAACTTACCTACCCCCTTTCTCTCTATTGATTTTTATTATTATATTTTTGTGTTGACGGGTTTACGTCTTTTGGTTTCATTTTCTCCACCACGTAATCCTCCCCGTCACAGTGGATAGATGGAGTGGGAGAGGGAGGCCAAAGAAAAGATGGATGGATTGTGTGAGGAGTGATATGAGAGAAAAGGGAGTTAGTGATAGCGTGACGGCTGACAGGACAGAATGGAAGAAAAAAACGTGTTGCGCCGACCCCAACTAACATGGGCATGAAGATGATGAGAACATACCTCTACTACCTTGATAAAAACCGGCCAAGTGCGAGTTGGACTCGCGCGCTTAGGGTTCCGAACGAATAACATTTTTTCAAGATGTTTTTCAAAACAATACTGTTTATAGGTTTCCCTGTATTTATATTATAAGTAAATAGCTACTACTACTAAATATTTAAAAAAAATTAAGACTTCTTAGTTTCGGTGATAAGAGGGGGAGGAATAATATTTTTTTTAAGATAAACCTATTTAATTTAAAATTGTGAAATAAAATATTTTAGACCCTCACAATAATTAATTTGATATATCGCACGGTACACTTTGAAAACATATTTTATTTAATTTGCGCCCAATTTAGTCGGTCCATCCAGACGGAAGACAGATATTTTTCATTCGGACTTTCGGAACCCTTTAGGTCAGCCTACCCGTTTTCCATCCTAATTCGTCCGGCCGCCGAGAAGTAAAAAAAATTGATTTTCACATTTATCATAATACTAGCTGCGCCCCGCGGTTTCACCCGCGTAGACCGGTATAAAAACAGCCTATGTGTTAATCCAGAGTATAAGCTATCTACATACCTAATTTCATTCAAATCGATCCAGCCGTTTGAGCGTGAAGAAGTAACAAATACACACACTCACAAACTTTCGCCTTTATAATATTAGTGTGATAGTGTGATTAGGATTAATATAAATTTCAATAAACATTCAGTTTGTTGGCGATTTTGAATCTTTATAATGCAGAAAATCCTGCATAGCACCCATAATGAAATCGAAATGGAGTCAGATGGATCCAAGTCGTTTGAGCTAAAAATAACTCGAGATCAAATAATTCATTACGGTTTTAATCGCTTTGGAACTTAAACTTCCTTCAGTATGGGGCCATGAAATAAGCAATTTAAAAGTAGGTACTGTGACTTCTGAGGAAGTCGCGCGAGAATACAAACCTTACTAGTATACTGGCTGGTCAGTTTAATATGCTTTAGTGTGATGCAAATTTAGAATTTGTTTAAAAGTTAAATAGAAAATTATGTTTTGTTTTTAAAAGGATTCAAGAAGGAATTTCCGATGCAGTCACTCGCTTGTATCAACAATATAGCATATTTTGTATTTTGTTCCGGTGTTTTTGTTCTCACACTTCACAATAGAAGCAACAAGATATATGTAACCAGGATTTGTAATATATAACATGGTTTAATAGAGTGTCCATGGAGTTTTTTGCACGTTCTTCTCCATAGAGATCTACGCTTTGAAATGTGCAATTAACTTCATCTTTCTGAATGACCGAATGACAATTCAAACGTGCCTGTATAATGGTTTATTTGAAAAAATAAATGGTTTGAGTTTGAAAACTAAATAATATATAAAAAAAGTGGCTGCCTGCCTCTGTCTGTTTTTCCGCTTAATTCTTCTTAACCAATAGTTTTAGACACGGATTTCTCTAATACACCAACCTACTCCAGGTAGGTGTATATCCTGTCTTGGGTCGCGGATAAATTCGAAAGAGAGTTACTGCCGCGGTCCTTGGCACAGGCAACTGAAGAAACAAGGTTGGGTTTTAGTCAGTAAGACTCTGTATATATAATTTTGTACTTCTGTATGGATCAGAATGTTGGGCTGTGAAAAAGATGGTGAAAAAAATTGCATGTGGCGGAGATGAGAATGTTGAGATGGATGTGTGGAGTAACGAGAATGGATAAAGTGAGAAATGAGTACATTAGAGGTAGTTTAAAAGTGGCGCCAGTCACAGAAAAGTTGAAAGGGAATCGCTTATCTTTGTATGGTCATGTGAAGAGGAGGGATGAAATACATGTAACCAAAGAGTTATGAATATAAATGTGGATGGATGTAGAGGGATCGGGAAGCCAAAGAAAAAATGGATGGATTGTGTGAGGAGTGATATGAAAGAAAAGGGAATTAGTGATAGCGTGACGGCCTGACAGGACAGAATGGAAGAAAAAAACATGTTACGCTGACCCCAAGTAACATGGGATAAGGGCAGGAAGATGATGACTCTGATACTTTCTTCGCTCCACCCAGAGCGAGAGAAGTTATTTGCTAATTTCCTGACTTCTCAAAAAAAAAAAAACAGTTGGTGTATAATTGTATATGTCACCAGATACTTGAAAACACCGTAAGAGTATAAAAAATCTTGCGGGAGTGTAGATTCTCGATATACTCGTATTAAGAATAAAAAATTTCAAATACAGTAAGTCTCATCTAACTTTGATCATTTACATTTTAACAGTCTTTTTTTTTAAAAAAAAGGTATTCGATTACACGTGATTTTTCAATAGCTAACGGTGTTTGTTGTTCATCATCATCATCATTTCAGCCGAAAGACATCCACCGCTGGACATAGGCACCCCACCAAGTGTCGCCACAATGACCGGTCCAGTGCATCTCGCATCCATCGGCTACCCTCGACCCTCACCAGGTCATCGGTCCACCTTGTTGGAGGCCTTCCACCGCTGCGTATTCCGGTACGCGGTCGTCACTCCAGAACTTTTTGGCCCTATCGAGCGTCTGTTCTTTATTTTTTTTTATTTTTTTTCTTTGGGACAAGCCCGCCACACTATTCCCAAACCACTGTAACTTCTGTAAGCCAGAATAAACAGTGGCGACCACCAGAAAAAAACGCCGAGGCAATGAAGCTCGACGAGTCCCAGAGAAACGATTAAACTGTCTTGGGTCCCGCAACGAAATTAATCAGAAAAGACAACGGAGGAGTAAGAAAAACATAATTTCCACTTCCCTCCTAATCAAGCGGGAGACAGAACAAAGCTAGGCCATTAGGCACAAAGGAAGTATTTACAACAGGGGTCAGCCCAGTTGCCAAGCACCACTGGTTAAAAAACATTAATATTAATGGGTCCTAAAATTGTGAGCTGTTACACTCGATTCCAATAATAGGTTTGGCAAAAACGCTTGAACGCACGGAAATTCGTTCTAGTTTCCACAAGGTCCGTGTAATAGCCAAATCCAGACGTAGGCTGAATACTATCCAACATAATATTGCGTTCAGTTTGCCAAAGAGTACACTCCCATAGGATATGATGTGCAGATTGTTCGTATTCACAATCAGGTGCAGAACATTGACTTAGAGGTGAGGCAACCAGCTTGAAGGAAAATAATTTATCCTTAAAGTTGCCATGACCTGTGAGAAATTAGGCAACACAGTGATCCACCTCCAGCCATGTCCGACCAATGTGCAATGTGCCCTGCCTACTGCCTTTTTAGTTTGGCGATTCTTCGTGTTTGTAATTAAACGGTAATATATAAACATAAACCTCCCATAGTTGGTGTTATAATTAGCACCCTTGTCAACCTGAGCTGAGTCGCTAGTAAAGACTACACGCTTGTTTCACAGCCCCAATATCAGTAAACGTTATAATTACCAAATAGATTAATTTGGAGCGGATAAACTTTGCGAATTCTGTAATCTTGCTCTTTTAATTTATCCATCACAAGGATAATTATAATTAATTCCGTTTTCATTTAATTTTCTCGCTCTCTCCTGTTTTGGAGAGGTCAAAAGTGCAACTGGGTTAAATCTTCTTACTGAAGTCTTTCAAGTGACCTTGTGGTTACAGGGTCAGTTCCCTGATCCCTGATTCCTTGGTAAATCGTCAGAAGACTTCTCCTGCTCTGGGTTGAGCGGGAGGGTGTGTCAGACTCTTACTGACTAAAACCGACCGTTGTTTCTTCAGTTGCCTTTTGCGATCCAGGTCTGCGCTGACTCTTTTAAAAACTCCCGCGTCTTTAAGTCTCGCCTACCCACATGATGTGAGGTCTCTCTCTCTTCAGTCGTGGACTCTTGACAGACTGGTCATGGTGGTGGATGTGAGGTGGCGTGGTGGTGGTGGGCTAAATGTCCATTAGGAAGAACAACACTCAAACAAGGCTTCGCATTTTATTGGAACTTTGTACTACGCTAGGCGTGCTTACAGCTAAGTAGTGGAATTATGCTGGAGTATCTGTTTCCGGACAGCTACCACCTAGGGGTATTTCAGTCCTATGCCGGCGTAGACAGAAAATTGGAGGGAAATGGGCTCGTTCTGTGAGACCGTGATGGTCCAGAAGGAGGCCGCTGAGCGGGATCGTGAAAGGGCTGATCCCGCTCGCGGAAGAAAGAGACCGGGAGGCAACCACGCCGTCGCCTAAAACGCCGAAACCCCACCTGCACTGTTTGAGGCAGGCGGGACGCTAGGGTCGCGGGCTCTCAGAGTGGGGACGCTGTCCGCCCACTGAGTGACCCTAGGAAGAACGGTGGCACAGTGTGATCACGTGCCGCCGTGCACAGCGAGGTTCGAGCGAGACCCTTTTTTGCAGTAAAAAAAAAGCGGTGTTTCAGTCAGAAGAGTAAATAGGTTACTTCTAGTCAAGCGTGCTCTTACTGATATCTTACCATCAGGTGAGATAGTGGTCAAGTGCTTATTAATAATAAAAAAGGCTTAATCAAACTTTTGAGTTAAACACTTTGGTGTTTCTACTAAAATGAGGCTTACTGTACGTGATTGTGCCCAGGAAACATCAGTATACATTTTTATTACAGGAGCAAAGAGCCCAATATTATTAAAAGAGAATTATGAACTTACAAATGTCAAAACAAGAAATAAATCTCCGAAAAAAGCAGCTACATTTTCCATCCGAGCACCATATTACCAAACCGCTTCCGCCAACCCATTATTCCTGACTAAAAAACAATTTTCCGGACAAAAAAAACTTGCGGAACATATATTTAAATGAGAATAATAATAAGGACAGCTTGGTGTTAATACATCAGGCTGGGGCAATGAATCGCGACGGGCAATAATAACATCCGACCAAGCTTTATATTTTATACTTATGCTGGACTTTAGGCCTACCTACACAGAGTAGGGAGAGACAGAGGCGACTTGGCGACGCGGCGACGGCGGGACAAGGTCTTTTTACTCGACTGCGACTTGACGACGGCGGGACAAGGTCTGTTTACTCGACTGCGACTTGGCGACGGTGGGACAAGGTCTGTTTACTCGACTGCGACTTGGCGACGGTGGGACAAGGTCTGTTTACTCGACTCAGGCTGGGGCAATGAATCGCGACGGGCAATAATAACATCCGACCAAGCTTTATATTTTATACTTATGCTGGACTTTAGGCCTACCTACACAGAGTAGGGAGAGACAGAGGCGACTTGGCGACGCGGCGACGGCGGGACAAGGTCTTTTTACTCGACTGCGACTTGACGACGGCGGGACAAGGTCTGTTTACTCGACTGCGACTTGGCGACGGTGGGACAAGGTCTGTTTACTCGACTGCGACTTGGCGACGGTGGGACAAGGTCTGTTTACTCGACTGCGACTTGGCGACGGTGGGACAAGGTCTGTTTACTCGACTGCGACTTGGCGACGGTGGGACAAGGTCTGTTTACTCGATTGCGACTTGGCGACGGTGGGACAAGGTCTGTTTACTCGACTGCGACTTGGCGACGGTGGGACAAGGTCTGTTTACTCGACTGCGACTTGGCGACGGTGGGACAAGGTCTGTTTACTCGACTGCGACTTGGCGACGGTGGGACAAGGTCTGTTTACTCGACTGCGACTTGGCGACGGTGGGACAAGGTCTGTTTACTCGACTGCGACTTGGCGACGGCGGGACAAGGTCTTTTTACTCGACTGTCCCAGAAAAAGGGTGATGTTTTTAATTTTAGACAGAAATACATGCCTGTGTATATATGTTTGCATTTCTATTTCTTTGGCACAAACGGCTCAATGGATTGTAACAAATAAAGTATCATTAGATTGGTCTTGACAGCGGAAATGACAGGCTATGTGAAGTTTGAAGAAAAAAACAAAATGGCGGTCCTCATTTTGTAAATGTGGTCGTTTTCAGGGTTCCGTACCCAAAAGGATAAAACGGGACCCTATTACTAAGACTTCGCTGTCCGTCCGTCTGTCTGTCCGTCTGTCACCAAGCTGTATCTCATAAACCGTGATAGTTAGATAGTTGAAATTTTTACAGATGAAGTATTTCTGTTGCTGCTATGACTGTGGGAATTTTTCGATGCCCAATGAGTTATACTCC
The DNA here is from genome assembly GCA_951329385.1 of Polia nebulosa. Taxonomy (NCBI): domain Eukaryota; kingdom Metazoa; phylum Arthropoda; class Insecta; order Lepidoptera; family Noctuidae; genus Polia; species Polia nebulosa. The sequence continues at coordinate 23,630,303 of OX589611.1, read as the reverse complement.
TCCCTCTTTTATGCCGCTTGTACATATTTTATTTATTTTCTTTTTGCCTCTTCATTCTATTAGTTATTTATTACTTTTGTTATGTTTACGTATAGAGTGAATTGGTTACTTCTAGGCAAGCATGCTCCATCTTCGACCACATCATAGCTTACCATCAGGTGAGATAGTGGTCAAACGCGAGCCTATCAACAATAAAAAAAAAAACAGAATTAAATAATTAAGGCAAGAAATCACATTTGTTTTATGGGAGCCCTCCCATAAAACAAATGTGATTTTCTTGCCGTTTTAATAGATAATGGTACGGAACCCTTCGTGCGCTAGTCTGACTCGCACTTAGCCGGGTTTTTTTGTTGTGACATGGTGATGTGTATAAATAAAAGGCTGGAGAATGTTGGTGGCATAAAATCTATGATTGAACTAAAAATAAATTCCACTAACTGCTTCAAACTGCTTGAAAAGAGACTTGTTTGGGCAGAGTGTTAAGAGATAGTGGTAAGTCAAGTAAGTTGATTAAGAGGAGTGAGGACATTCTTATCATTCTAAAAATTCTGCAAATTTTTGCCCTGCATTTATTTCGGTGAGGGAGAGAGTTCATCTTGTAGTAGCATTTTGCAACTCTTCATTATTTACCACTCCACTTTTTTATCACTAAAAGACCAGCGTTTGACCACTATCTCACCTGATGGTAAATAATTATGTGGTCGACGATGGAGTTCTTCAGCGTACATGGCGAGCAAGTTGGCTCTATATTGATTTTCATCAGAATTTCTAGCTTAGAAACACGCAGGACCAGAGACTCGGTAGGTACCTTAATTTTGACTGTTATTCTTCATCTGTGTCATCCATTCTGAATGGTTGGTACTTTTCATTTTATTCATAATGACAAAAGTTCCGTTTCGACCAACTGTATAAATAACATAACATAATTCTAAGCTGCAAGCATGAATTTTATTGAACTACCCGATCACATGCGTCGGTGGTGTAATGGTGAGCATAGTTGCCTTCCAAGCAGTTGATCCGGGTTCGATTCCCGGCCGACGCATTGTCTTTTGTATTAAGAACATAAGACAATATTCCCAATTTTTATTTTCAATTAATTTTAAGGCTTTTTTTATTTATTTTTCAGAAAACTACTCTTTTAAACATAAGGACAAAACAATGGACTCCAATGTGCACCGAACAATACAGTTCAGGAGTGCATAATGGATCCATTCTTTCTGTTCAGGCTCAAGGGCTCGATTGCTCTTTTCGCCGTTCAAGCCAATGTACAGCCTGAACCCGACATTACTCTGTGCAACCCCATTTAAGATGTAAACACATAAGTATAGGACGCAGGGGTGCGGGACGCCAGTCTACGCGGCTCAGAGCCGCTGAACACACGCGGGGAGCCGCCACGCTCCGCAAAATAATATCCAAAAAAAGTAATTATTTTTTCATTTCTTTTGACATAAACCCCGTTTTTTCTATTCTAAAATTAAATTAAATTTTCAAATGAAAAGTCTCAGTATTTTCCCCCGTAAAAGCGCATTGCAGTAGCGGTTTAGAACATCGAATGTTTTGAATTGTTTTACCAACCGAAAAAATCCTCTGCCCTAAATGTTTCCTCCCCCTTTTTCACGATTTCTTTTTTTTAATTTCTAGATAATGTTTACGGCTAAGTGTTTAATGTAATTTCGTCAATTCGGGATGCCTTGTTGTGGATTATGACGAGTTGAATCAAGTGAGTTCAGTAGAAAGTTATCGATTGTTGCAAGATATGTAGCGAGATGTTGCTAGAGTAGATTGTGGCTTTTCCAATTATCATTTTATTAGCCCTTATCTTCTTTTCAGTTGGTTTCTCCAAAAGCTTTTACATCAGCTTCTTTTTAACTAACTTTTGTAGAAAACGTAGCTTTTATTTTTGCTTTCGTAGTTATATCTTCGAGAATATACTCGTAAGTAATATATACTTTTTACGAGCACTCATCGAAATCATTAAGTATCCGGTCATTACGTTTATGAGCTCTAAATAGTGCTAATGTAGGGTAAGCACGCGTTATTATTGATAGCTCAATTTGAAACCACAATTAACCGACGAATTATGGGGTGTAATGAAGCAACCAATAACCATTATCATACACCTAGCCTGTAGAGTTACTTGTTTTCTAAGGAACAGTTTATCATTATGGCTGGGACGGCTTCATCTTTGAGATGACAGCTGGTATAGAAACTGTGGAAGGAGCAGGTTTTGCTGATCACGAATAAGTTGAGATAAGGACAAGAGAATGATTTGTTGATGATCGAGGAGAATATATTTTAGAAACAACTGATCAAGTTTCTTTAGGAAACCTGCTGTCGCACTAGTCAAATTTTATGTAAACTTTTGTGATTGTTTGACAGGAATGTCAACAGCCAATATAATCACATCACAAATGTTTTGAAAACAAATTTAATTGAAGACACAATGAAGTGTTTTGGTCTTCTCAGAATTATCATTTCTGATCTAAATTATAGTTTGTCGGATAAATTCATCTTTCAAAATTCACGCGACAAGGTGAAACATTATTTGCGTTCCATTACTCCTAAATCAGCTTACAGCTTCCAAATAAACTGATTACAAACCGCAACATTCTACGTAAGTTTTACATCATTGTAGATATCTGGTGTGGTGGTTAGCCTATCTCTATGACAACCGTTATGTGCTATTACCGTACTCGCATCTAGTTTTACGGCTTCACAGAGATAAGGTGGTGGTATCTTAAGTTGTTCATCTGTCTAGGTAGGTAGACGATGTCCAAAGATTGTTGGATTATTATCTGTGCTCTTAGTATCGTAATTTTTAAACCCTACTTCCTATTTTGCAAGAGCTGTAAGAAAATTAACTTTTGCGTTGATTTTGTTGAACCGGTTTTTGTCACTGGTGAGTCGCGAGCGTATATTGGACGGGAAAACTGATGCTAAAACTATACTGACAAAAATAGGAAACAAAATATTTTTCATTAAAATAGCACTGCTTGTATTTAAGTAAATAGCAATGACAAGGAGTGATTGTAACTTTATTTTTCTTTTAATGTTCATAATAGTTAAGGTGGAAGCACCAGGGTTTTATTAAAAATAAAAATAAAAACTGTTAGAATTGATGCCAAATGTCATGATTTCTGCCTAGGGGTTGAGGATAAATTCGAAAGAGTTACCTCGCCCCTGGGCACTCAGGCAGGGAAGGAACAGGGGTGGGTTTTAGTCAGTAAGAATCTCACACGCCCTCCCGCTCCGCCCAGAGCGGGAGAAGTCATTGGATGTTTTCCCACACCCCAAAAAAAAAATTCATGAAATACTTACATTTGACATCAATTCTAACTGAAAGAGTTGTATTGATGATTTTAATGATTATTTATAATTTTGTAAATACAGACTTGTTACGGCCGCGAATCAAATTTTGACCAAGATACAACCTTATAACACTGACCTGCAAATTGCAAAAAACGTAAGAAAATTTGAATTTCGCGGGCTACCCTGGTGCATCCACCTTAAACCCCTTTTTTCTTCGTGACGCCGACAGTTTCTGTGAAGTTTAATTTTGGGAACTACTGTGTTAGAATATACTCGTATTTGATGGTTCTACAAAATATGAAGGATTCGATAGGTCGAAACTATAGATCACTGATAAATGCGTGCATTGGCTGAACAGCTACTCAAATGTGTATAGTTTCTTTGTCAAAATACCTATGATCAATCTAAACAAGATAATGTAGTAATGTAAAGTCAATACTTTAAAATAATTCTGTGACTTCTGAGTTGGTGTTAGTGTTTCTTCTTACGGAAGTCGGATAGGAAACACCGACGTTGTAAAAGTTGTTAGTTATCCTTATATACGTTATATATAAAAATTTAGTTAATCTAAATTTTTAATACGATGCTTCGTGACCTGAATGTTGGTGCGACACGTTGATACTCGTAAGTAACGTCGTGTTCCTAGTGTTACTAGAAATGACTACCTATTTCTAATATTGTTCGTTCTTTTGTTATCAAAAGAACATGAGCGTTTTATGTCAGTACCACCACAGCTGTAATGGCATTCAGAATTCAGGAATGAAAATGTGGAAATCAGATCTTACTCGAATCAAATTATTTACTAAGATAACCCCGTTACCAAGGACCAAAATAAATCTGTCAGTCGAGATTTCTTCACTTTGTATCAGATATGGCCTCCTTTCATCTGAAGGAAAAACTTATTTATTCATACCTATTGATCCTGTACAAAAACTTGGGCTGTAACGAAGTTCCAAGTCAGAAGTGATTTATGATAAAAGTTTCCGATCTATTGAGAAAGTGGGATAGTGATAGTCTTTGTTAGTTTCCGAGGACCAAATCTAAGGAATGCTGTCGATGTGGCGACTAGAATATAGTACCGTGGGTTTAGGCCTATGGGTCGGTATATAGAAGGTGGAATAATATTTAAGGTGGTGGAAGTACCAATGAATATTCATGAACCACTATGGGATGGGAGCTACTCAACATTTTGGAGGTATCTTTTCAAGCAAAAGAAGTTTTTAATGATTCACTATAGTGTATACTTTGAAGCAATAATATTGAGTATAGCCATGAAGTAAAAATTGAGTAAGTAGTTTTAGGCTATAGACTTATAATTGTGTTTGCAATAATAAATTGAAAGGTTTAAGGTTAGAGGAAGATCAAATAAATTATGTCTGGATTGTGTGAAAGATAATATAGCTTCTTCTTCTTCGACCTAACGATGATTCCAAAATTAACCCGTCAGGGCCCTTCGTCGACGAGGGGCGACAGCGATCAACACTGTCGCCCCGCACCGCCGCCGCGCTGGAGCACCGCCGGATCAGCACTGCCGGAGTAAAATCGTTCCTTATTAGTAATAATAGAGTTTTAAAGCGCGCGAAACTGCCGCCGCTTATGGCGAGGCGGGGCCTGACGACGGTGTTGATTGCTGTCGCCTCTCGTCGACGCAGGGCCTTGAGGTGCTAAAGCCCTTTTGACCAAATGGGCAGCGGCCCACCTGGCTTCGTAGTTGATTTAGAGATTTTCAGGTGAGCCACGGCAGTTAGTAGCCCATCATCATCATCATCATCAGCCTTTTATTGTCCCCACTGCTGGGGCACAGGTCTCCTCTCTGTGAGAGGGTGTTGGCCGTAATCCACCACGCGAGCCCAATGCGGATTGGTGTATGTTACATGTCTTCGAATTTTTGGTTCTAGGACGGGCCGGTTTCCTCACAATGTTTTCCTTCATCGTTTTGTGAGCTGTGGTGATGAAATAACTTACACAAAGTAAAAAGCGCCTGCCTGAGTTTGAACTCACGACCTACAACTTGTAAGTCACGGCTGTTACCACCACTGCTCACCTGCGTTGGTAGCCTGCAGGGAGGTTTTCTGCAGGCTCAAATAGTCGTTATAGCTAGAAAGCAGTTATTTATTGAGATGTTGATTAAATAGAGGTATTAGTGGTTGGTGGAAGAAGAAGACAAATGATAAACAGACCTCCAGTAAATTGGAATAAAGGCAGCAGTTTAATGATAACCACTCTGAATTTTTTAGCCAAGCCTGGTAATAACGAGAAGCATTTAAGAACGATCAGCTACTGACTGATGGCATGCAAAGCTGATGATCGCATTTCATCCGTTAGGACCAGATTACTCCTCTCAAAAGACCAGTAATTTACGAATAATGATACAATTTCAACTTCCATGCTTTATGAACAAAGTCCCATAATATGCCCCATAAGAACTGTTCTTTTATGTAGATAATGTAGCATTTAAGTGAATTTTCTCATTTTGGGAAATATTGTAAATGATACGACTACCATAAAAAAATTCTATGAATAAAGAATGGACCTTTTTTCCAGTGGTTAACGCACTGTCATGATAAGTTAATGTCTCTGATCTTTTGATTAGGTCCGCGTTATTTCTTACGGAGTCTTTCTTAATGTTTGAATATATAAATTGGTATGTACAGTAGATTGCAAATGGCTATCCTTCAATTTCTGAATTAGGAAATTGTAGTTGAGTGTTGGTAGCCTGAAAACCTGTAAAACTTTGGCGTTAAAGTAGAACCATATGTTTTAACCTACTTCAAAAAGGAGGAGGTTATCAATTTGGATGTTGGCATAACTTCGTCATAAACATAGACGGTTTTGCCAAATTCTTTTTTTGTTCGAAAGGGGTTTATGCCGCAATGGTCCCATTTAAATTTCAAACCGATGTAATGATGAGTTTCGGAGACAGATAACGGAACTCTTCAAAAAATGACAGCAAATCAACCGCGTTTGCTGCTATCGCATAAATATGCATTGTTAACTCAATTTAATGGGGAATTACAACTAAAAAGTAAAAAATAAAAACTGTTTTACAAAAAATAGAACCAATTTCCAAAAAAAGTTCAAAATAACTTTAATTTCAGAAGTCGGTGACAAAAAAACTAAGAAATAAAACCAGAAACACCGACTGCCGAAATTGACATATTATTTTTTAAAACCAAATTCTTCGTACTTATAGTTTTTATCCTGTAATCTATATGCATAGAACTACTCTATTATTATTATTCTTTATTGTACACATAAAACAAATACATAAAAATCACTTTGTGTAAGTATATTTTAAAAATGTTGCCTCTGTAGTTTCAGAGATGAGGGTAGAAATAAGGGTAATTTTTCAACAATTTTTAAAGACCCCTTATTGAAAATTTATTTATGTAGTTACACGACACTGTTTGTGTCATAGAAATTCATCGGTGTCTCAAATTTCAACTAAATCTGTTCAGTAGATTCGGAACTAATTTGCTGTGACAGACGAACAGACGGACTGGTAAGGCAAGGTATAAACATAAATATATTATTAATTTGACTGAATATTTTTTTTGCTCTTAATATCTGGAGATATGAATGACTCACGATCTCGAAATACAAATAAGATAAGTGAGAAAAAAAAGGTATGATAAATGAAATGTTAATGGTATTACAGCAAAAGGAGAAATCATTTGACAGTATCAGAGTCATAAATATTCAAAACATTAAATTATCACTAAAGTTGGAAGCGCAAAGGTCGTTGATAACAATTGCTCCTAATTGATAGATAATATAACACATTTGTATAAACATTAATATTGATAAGGATAACGGAATGCAGTCGTAAATTTTGACGACAAGAGTACTGGCGTTGGTGGTGTAATGGTCAGCATAGTTGCCTTCCAAGCAGTTGATCCGGGTTCGATTCCCGGCCTACGCATATTCTTTTGCAGGTTTCTTTTGATTTTCTTTTCTTTTTATATAAATTTTTGTAAGTTACGTTCGTTTTTTTGTAAAGACTCGAAACATACCTGCACCTTCATTTTTACTTAATTTTGAATTTGATTTTAATATGATTTGATTTTGATTTTGACTTTGATTCTTATTTTAATTTTGTATTTGATTTTAATTCCAATTTTAATTTTGTTTTGCATTTGATTTTGATTTGAATTTAATTTAATTTTTAAATGTAACATAGTTTCTAGGTGTAATACTATCAATGTTATGGGCCAAATGTGTCTGAAATAAAAAGATTTTTTTTTTTTTTTACATTTATTTTACTCTAACTTTTTTTTTTAATATTCTTGTTAGGCACGCGTTTGACCACTATCTCACCTGATGGTAAGATTAATACTTTTTGCGGTTCCAAAAATCACATGAACTAATCTAATCAGGCTAATATAGAAAAGATAGGAACAAGTTTTCATAACATTTTCACACAATTGACACTATACGATTAAAGATTTTTAGACTTTTTGACTTTATTGTTCATAAACATACAACCGAAGCCTTTAAAAATAAAAACTGGCCAAGAGCGAGTCGGACTAGCGTGCAAAGGGTTTCGAAAAAATCATATTTTTTAAAGTTTTTTTTAAACTACCTCCTCTTTTTAGGTTTTCCTGTAATCTATAAGTAATCAAGTAGTAAAAGCTACTTTCTATATTTTTTTCAACATTTTAGGCCCAGTGGTTTCAGATAAGGGGGGTCAATTTTCATCTATTTTCTTGAGCCGTTTGGGGTTGAAACACTAGGACCATGGGGTCCGAGTGCTCATCGAGTTTTTCGGCATATCAGCAAGCTATTAGTCGACTCTTCAAGTGACCGGCGAGCTGGACTTTTCTTTGGCCAACGAATCCGCATTGCTATTCAACGTGTCAATGCTGCTAGCGTTCTGGGCACTTTTTCCATTGACAGCGATGTGGATGAATTTTTTGATGCCCAATGAGTTGTTTTCATACGCATTTGTACATGTTAGGTATTATTATTAGTTTGTATATATCTTATCAATAAATAAATATCTATTTTCTCAAATAAGTTTAAAACTAATTATTGTAAAATTATTTTAAAAAATACATTCGAGACCCTCACAATGTGCCCTTTCATTTGATATGTCACACAGTACAGTTTGATAAACTTTGTTTTTAATTTTCCTATTTTCACCCCAAGAGTGACTCTCAAATTAATTTATTTAGGTTACACGTTCGTGTTTGGGTCACAGATATTCATGTGTGCACCAAACTCTATCGGTCAAGCAGATTCAGTGGCTGTGACGGACGGACAGACAGACAGACACACGAATGATCTTATAAAAGTTCCGTTTTTAAATTCAGACTTTCAGAACCCTAAAAACGCACTTTAAAATATGAATATTTAAATACACATTACTAAAATGACTTCCATACCTACTACCCTCAAAGACTTCCAACATCACTTAAAATTATTACCCTGCAGGACCTTGGCACAAGGTCAGAAAAACCTTTTCGTCTATAATTACAAAATGTGGTCAGCCCCTGGAAGGGTGGCACATTTTTCCGGCCTCCCCCATTCCCCGGTATAGGGAGGACCACTAGAACTTAAGATAGTGAGTTTCCCCCTTAATTTTGTGATCTAATTTTAGAATAGGAAGTTTATTGAGATTTTTTGGGAAAACTGCTGCAAATTATGCCAAAGAATTTTTGCGTGAAATGAATAAATGTGAATAGGGATGACTCCATATTTAGGTTAGATTATCTAAATCATATGTACTACTTACTGATGAAAAATTTTTTATATATATATTTTTTTTTTTAATATTCGTTTTTGACATGAATACTTGTATAGTATTGCATTATATTTTTTATTTTATTTTTTTATTGACATTTTATTATTATTATTATTTTTTTTGACTTGAATACTTTGTTAAGTATTATATTTATTTTTATTTTTTGATTGACATATTATGATTACTATTTTGTTTGACACAAATATTTACTTTGTAAAGTATTATATTTTTATTTTTTTTTGATTACTTAATTATTGTAATTGTGAGGACTATGTGGGTTATTATTATTATTTTCTCCTCCTTTTTACAGTAATTTTCAACGTTGTCTGACAGTTTGAGTACTTTTGCGGCCTACCCAAATGTCTTTTCTTTGGTATTGTTCGTCATGTCATTGAGCTCCTTAGTGGTTTTTAAGTTGAGCTATTCGACTATTGACAAATGCTTGCACTGACTGGACAGGTCCACTCAAATATGTTTGGTTCTTTCTTCAAAAGACCACTACAGACACTAAGCTGCATGGTCCTCATATAGAATAATGTGAATGCGAGAACTATGTATGTCGTTATATTCATGTAGATTTTATGATTGTCTGGCAGTTTGAGTATTTTTTGCGGCCTACTCAAATGTCCTTACTTTGGTATTGTTCGTCGGTTCGTTGAGCACCTCAGAGTTCTGAGTTGAGCTTCGCGATGACTGACAAATGCTTGCACTGTCTGGACAGGTCCACTCGAATTCGTGTGTTGCTTTCTTCATAAAGCTCATCCCAGACATAAACGTACATGGTTCTCATAGGATCTAACCAGTCCACATTGTATGGATTTGAACACTAAAAGAGACTTTGACCTTTGAGTTTGTTTCGGTGTTTCTTCTCAGGGTAGTCAGCTAGGAAACACCGGCCTCATCTAGCTTAAACTGACAAAAAAACATTGACGTGTAAAAGTGTTCCTTGTAACCTATTTACTGAATAAACATCATTTATCATTTATCTTTTATCATTAAAACTATCGGACATGTATTTTTTTGCTTTCATATCAATGAAAAATTACAAAGATAAAAAGCATCATAGTTCAGGATTGGGGGCTTGTTACGTCACTTTTGAGTAAAAAAGGTACAATTTTAACTCAAGTGTGACGTAATGCGAAATTTATACACACTGTTTCGTCTTCATTTTTAGGGTTCCTTAACCAAAGGGTAAAACGGGACCCTATTACCTACTAAGACTCGGCTGTACGTCCGTCTGTCACCAGCCTGTATCTCATGAACTGTGATAGTTAGACAGTTGAAATTTTAACAGGTGATGTATTTCTGTTGCCACTATAACAACAAATACTAAAAAATAGAATAAAATAAATATTTAAGGGGGCTCCCATACAACAAACGTGATTTTTTTGCCGTTTTTATAGATAGTGGTACGGAACCATGCATGCGCGAGCCCGACTCGCACTTGGCCGGTTTTTTATTTGTTTACATCGACCCAATTTCCTAAGAAACAAAAAAGGAATTTAAAGGATCTATAATTTTCTCGATGTGAAAAGCACTGGCCGGTCGATGTGGCGACGTTTGGGGAGGCCTATGGCCAGCAGTACCGGAGAACGCATCGTTGGAAGGTCTCACACAAGGTGGACCGTTGAGGGTCGCAGAAATGCGATGACGACACCTTGAGGAAGGCATAGGCCTTCCTCAAGGTGTCGTCATGGCAAGAAGGGCAGTCGGGCTGACCCGGCTAAATACAGACCCATCTCTGTCACGTCCATACTCTGCAAGAATAAGGAACGTGTGTTCATTAATAAGCTCCTGGCATATCTAGAAGCTAACGACATCCTTAGTGACCGTCAATACGGCATCCGTCGAAATCGGTCAGCTGTGGATCTTCTAACGTATGCCATTCACATCTGGAGTAAGGCTATAGAGAAGCACACCAAAATGTAGCAGCAGCGGTGAGGTTTGGAGTTTAGTACTGCTTCTATTTGAGCCAATACTGTGCAGTACTCTTCGAACTTGAGGTGCGCGTTACCTATCACACGACGAAGATGGTATTTACTCGACTTTACTCCTGCTTCCCATAAACCACCAAAATGCGGAAAATAAGGGAGAATAAAGTGGAATTTAATATTTTGACTTCATGCGATTTCTAACATATCCTTGCTACAATTATTTAAAAATTTTGAAAAATCGTTTATTACCCCTACGAAATTACGACCATTATCAGAGTAGATACTCGTATCTGCAGGCTTACCACGGCGTGAAATAAATCTTTCGTCTGATGATGGTGATGAATCAATCGCTTTCTTGTGACTTTGTATGTTTATTGGTTTAACTTGGCATAGGAATCCGTACCAATACTCTATAAACTTACACCGAATCGTTCAACGTATAAAATAACAACGGGTTGCACTCCGGGAGTACCAGCAGAAGAAGTGAAAACTTGAACATTAACGTTGTGCATTTTTAATATTTTGGAATCGTCTTACGAATTTTCGATCAGGTCACGTGTCCTGACGCGAGTTTAACATTTTATACCCATCCTAAAAAAAGTGCTCAACGCCGCTAAATAAGTTGTCTCTTCAAAAAATTAAAATATCAAAACAAAAAAAAAGTTCCAAACAAGTCATTTTTTTGGTTGTCTATCTTACCCGAAGATTAAATACCATAATCATCATATTCCCGAATTTCATTTAACTGAATTTCATTTGCCCGAATGTTTTGTTTGCCCTAAAAGACATATGACATACTGTTAATTGCCCGAAACTTAGATACCATAAGATACGAGTGCCATATGTATTGTTTTTCATATTTTTAAGTGCCATAATAATTTTCAAACATAATATTTAAACGCCATAATGATTATTAGACATAACATTTAAATCCCATAATAATTATTAGACAAATATTTAAACGCCATTAAGCCAATTAAGCGAAGCGAGCGAATAGACCTAGCCAAACCTTAAAATATTCTATGCATGGTTGATGGTGGGCTTGGTCGACGGCCTCAACGGAGCCTCGCGGGACTCCTACTTCTGTGTGGTTTATAAAAAAATAACCACGACGGGGATGGCGGGGTCTATTCGACCCCGCCATCCCCTTCTAACCTAACCTATCCGAGTCGGAGTGCCCTAAAGTCCCGATTGCATCCAGTTTCTCCTGATATAACAACCGTTACATACCCAATGTCGATGGCAAATGATGTTAAGGCATATGATAATTATGGCATGTGATAATTAGGGCATGTGATAATTAGGACATGTGATAATTAGGGCATGTGATAATTAGGGCTTACAATGATTATGACAAATGATGTTATGGTAAGTGACTTTATGGGAAACAAAGCTTCTAGCACGTGACTAATATAGCAAATAAGATTATGGCAAATGAATATTACGTCGTATAATATTATGGCTGTTGACTATTATGGCTAATGATATTAGGGTAAATAAAATTCGGGCAAACGGCGGTATACCCATTTTTTACGTTAAGTCAAAAATGCATTTGGTACGGAACCCTAAATATGCGAAGTCCGACACGCACTTGGCTGGCTTTTGTGTGCAAGCCCCCACGCTCCTATGCCAACTTTATCTAAGTTTTAAAATACAACAGATCTTTTCTATTTCCCTTTCTTAAATATAAAGAAAAATAAGAACGCAACAAACTTCATTATCAATAAAATACAGAAGTATATTTGGTGTACAGTTTGACAGGGTAGTAAGCCTCACAATTTGCGGAGCCCAGGTGTTCGGCAAGACCAGCTGATGCCGGCCCGATATAAATGGTGGCTCGCGAATTTTACAACTTCAGCCGTAAAAACTCTAGTTTCCATGAAGTTATAATAAGTAATTGTTTTTGTTTTAGGCTCATTGGATGGAATTTATAATGATTATTAAATTGTATTTATTCTAAGTTGTTTTTAAGGAAACTTTTAAGACAGCCTTCTAGACTAAGTATGATTAATTCTTAATATGAGATTAATTTAAATCTAGTAATTTAAAGAACGTAGAAACTTGGTTATCTTCGTTTTAGTAAAATAATATGCATCTGGAATTGAGCTAACTGCTGTGTATTCAGATAGGTTTATGATGCTAGCGACCCGCCCCGGTTTCGGCTGGGAGCAAAATAATTCGAAACGATACCTATATAGTGCCATCTAGCGTCATAGAGCAATAGGGAATACGCATGCCATTTTACGGGTTCCGTACCCAAAGGGTAACCAATGGGACCCTAAATCTATATCGCACCGGTATTTATTTATTTACTAATTTTATTATTACATTTATTTAATTTTATGTACAGTCAGCACCAAAAGTCGATGAACAACATAACAAAACTAGCCTGACGTTTGCAACGGACGTTTGGACGTTTTTTTGACGTTGATCCTGGCTGTCCTCGCAATGACAGCCAGGATCAACGGCTTTACGTGCTTTTCGGGGCAGTTTCCAAACGTCACGCTGGTTTTGTTATGTTCATCGACTTTTGGTGCTGACCGTACATACTTACTTTACTTTACATTTTAAAATATTTAGGTACTCACATATAAAAACATAAATAAATACAAAAACATTTAAAAATATAAAAAGTAGTAGCCCAACGGTATCGGGAATAGGGTCCAAGCTACCGGTGGTCAGGGCTCCTGAGAAAGGAATCTCCTAACAATACGCACCGTGTCCAGGAGTACTGCTTTCTGGATCATGCCCTTGATCCAACTGCCCAACGAGAGCCTCCTGAGATGTTGGTCGAGGATCTTGGCTATTAAGCCATTGGCCGTCACGACTATCGGCACAATGACTGCTGTATCCACCTCCCACATGTCGACAACCTCGCGAGCCAGATCAAGATACTTTGTTTTTTTATCTTTCTCAGCCTTCACGAGGTTCTCGTCATGAGGGACAGCTATATCAACAATCATTGTGCGACGCTCTTGTCGATCTATCACCACTATGTCAGGTTTATTGGCAACAATAGTTCTATCAGTGATGATAGATCGATCCCAATACAACGTGATATTGCCATTTTCGAGAACTGGGTCGGGCTCATACCTATAGTGCGGTACTTCAGATTCCACAAGATTGTAATTAAGAGCAAGTTGCTGGTGGATAATCCTGGCTATAAGGTTGTGACTATGCAAATAGTCTCCGTTAGCTAGACGAGAACAACCAGAAATAATGTGTCGGATTGATTCCCCGGGCCGGCGGCATGCCCGACAGATGTCAACCGTACCGTCCTTCACAGTATATTTCCGGTAGTTATTCGTCATCATAAATTCGTCCATAATCGCACAGCCAAAACCTTCGGTTTCCCCGAATAGGTCACCAAAGCGCAGCCAGGATACGGACGCTAAGATATCTACATCGGGTCCATGTAGGACCCGGTAAAAGCGTCCGTGAAGCTCCTTGCTCTGCCATACTTCCCTGCGGTCATTAGTATACAGTACCTTAAGTTTGCGCCAGTTCTCGTTTGCCAAGGAGAACGGGATGAGGCCCTTGTCCACAGCGACCACATCTCGATGCATACCCACGTCGGTTTCTAGGAAATATTCCCTAAGGCTGCATACCTCGCGGTTGTGTAGGGTCTTAGCATTTAAGAAGCCACGACCCCTACATTTCCGCGGGCTATACAGCCTCATCACCGATGATCGTGGGTGATGCATCCGATTTGCGGTCAGCAGTGTGCGGACCCTCCTATCCAGGGCATCAAGTTCCGTCTGAGTCCATTTGAGTATGCCGAAGGAGTACATCAATACCGGCATGACCCAACCGTTGAAGGCGCGCACCTTGTTCCCGCCTGATAGAAGACTATTTAGTACTTCATTCAGGCGGCCAAAGAAGCGCTCCCTCAACGACTGCTTCACGTCAGCAGAATTGATGCCTAACGCTTCCGACATACCCAACTACTTGTAGGTTTCGGTTGAGCAGAGGGATCTAAGGTGTATGAAATCCGAGAGTTAAGTGCCCACGGATTCCATAATCTCCCCTCGCTTTACATGCAGTGACTGCACATTTAATTTTATTAATTATTAACTATTGTAAACAAATATGCAAGATTTTTTAAAAACTCTGCATCAGAACCGAAGTTATGAAGATGGACATTATGATAACTAGAAAGAGAAGTTCGACGTAACATCTGACGTCAAAGGACATGACGCCCATACAGCTGCCATAGAAAACGGTGTTTTCGAGAGAGGGACATTTGGTTAAAATTGTGGTGTCTCTCTCACACCCGCGAACCTAGCTGATATATATTTCACTGCTTCAATATGGAGGTTTAGGTACCTTATTTCTTTTCAGTGATTTTTACTGGACATAGTCACCCTTATTATTATTGATTGATTGATTTTCAAAGGTCTTTATTAACAGAAATGTATACAAACACAAAAGTTAACAGAAAGATCTTATTCTAAATGTAAACAAACATAATCCAAGTCATGTTAAGTAGGCTAAATCGCCTCTTTTAACATATACTTATATTAGAATGAACAACTTACGAGTACTTTTAATAAATAAAAATTTAACAAAACATTATAATATTTTTTTTATTATGTAAGGTTTGCAGACCCACGTTTTTAAAATTAAAGTAACACCCACCACCGCTTATTTGTTATAATAAAATAAAAAAAAATGATTTTCTATAGAAAACGAATAAATAACATTATTGACAGGTCTTGTAACTGAAATTTAATTACGAAATTATTTTGGGAATATATTATACAAAAACAATGTACACATTAATAAGGTAACAGCAATTACGCTGGTAAGGTGGTAAGTGAGCTAGCGTCAAGCAACTAGAAAATGATGACGAGGCAGTTTGTACCTTTTGTAAGTCCTGACATAGGGCAACCTGGTGGATCTACTCTTACCTATGTCTGAGACCAGATAATTACGATGACGTGGATTGGTGAAAAGGAAGAATTTACGGGATATTTTCAGAATGAATTCTTTGATTGGTGGAAACTTGATGTGATGATGTAGTTTTGTAAGGTTTGTGTAGGGAGGTGTATTAAATGCTATTTTAAGTGCTTTGTTCTGCACAACCTGTAGTTTTTTGTAATTACTATCACAAATACTACTCCAGACAGGGGCTGCATAAGTCATACAAGGTCGCACCAGTGTGGAGTAAATGCGTAATTTTGTTTGTGGACTTAAATTAGATTTACGATTAAGGATTGCTTTTAAGCTGTTGAGAGACCTAACTCCTTTTAATGTTAGTTCTTCCAGGTTTTTCAACCAACTCACTTTATCATCCAATATTGTCCCCAAGTACTTGACGGGTCTTTTCCATGTAATATCATTCCCTTCAATTTTAACATAGCGAGTGGGAAGTGATCGCTTTCTTGTGAACATGATAATTTCCGTTTTTGTGGAATTCACCTTAAGCTTCCATTTAGTGAAGTAATCTAAAAGAAGATCAAGCGAAAGTTGTAGTCGATTAATTACCAAATCCAGGTCGTCAGATGAAGTGTATGTTGCAGTGTCATCTGCATACACAGCGAGATGCGTTAGCCTTTGCTTTGGGATATCATTAAGGTACAAAATGAAGAGGTACGGTCCTAATATTGATCCTTGTGGCACACCAGCAGAGACTCGCCTCTGACTGGAAGTCTGATCACCAATAGCAACAGAGAAGGTTCGTTCTGTTAAATACGACTGGAGAAGCTTTATGAGGCATAGAGGGACATGGTTCGCTATTAATTTATGAAGTAAGCCCGCGTGCCAAACTGTGTCGAAGGCCTTTTCAATGTCCTCCAATGGCCAATGGCCTGTCTTATTATTATTGCTTGATAGATAATTAGTCACTAAAATACTAGGTAATGAAAAGGTAAATTCGTGATTTACATCTACTTTTATTGAACTAGATGCTTTAATTTGTACTCGTTGTTTCAACTGTTTTATTTTTATTTTTTGTTTTAAACACTAACTTATTGTTTTAATTTTATACGACATCATTCAATTGTTTTTTTTTGTTCTTATTTATCACTGGACGCCAAATTATTATTAATAATAAAAATGTTTATTTATCTCCACAAAATTGCTTAGTGCTAGCTAAGTATGTTGACAGATATTTTGGCAAAACAATTGTAATTTGTGGGAGATCGGGAGTCTGAACTAAGCCTAGGCCTGTATTTCAGAGCTCCAGGCCCCCATCACATCATAACAGTAAAGATTGCCAACGTGTAAACAGTGCGATAGAGATATTATACATATATATCGTTTACTACATATTAAGGGCCTACCTCCCCGTAAGCGGCGCCCTCATTGAATAAAAATTCGTATCTTAACATAGAAAATAAAGATTAAAGAATCCTATGTTGCGTTTGTTACAAATAGGATAAGGTATTTTTACGTTGTTAAAACAGGACTCAAAGTGTTTTGTATCCAAAGTAGTAAGCAAAGTGTCAAAAACGGCCATTTTTGGTACTTTTGCTTACTACTTTGGATACGACAAACTTTGAGTCCTGTTTCAACAACGTAAAAATACCTTTAAGCTCTTTGTAACAAACGCAACATAGGATTCTTTAATCTTTATTTTCTATGTTAAGATACGAATTTTTATTCAATGAGGGCGCCACTTGGCAGCTATATACGCCATAACATTTATTTATTTAAATGTATATTTAACAACTTAAAAAAACTGATTCACCCCAGAGGACACGGTGGAGCATACGGTGGAGGTCTGCCCCGCATGGGCGGAGCACCGACGTGTCCTCGTGGATGCGATAGGCGGCGGTGACCCCTCGCGCCCGGCCCTGGTTTAGGCCATGATACGGAGCGAGTGGAAATGGGAAGCAGTTGCCTCCTTCTGCGAAGCAGTCTCCTCCTTCTGCGAAGCAGTAATGCTCGCGAAGGCGAAGGCGGGATGGGTGAGGGAGGCTCAACAACAGAGTCGCCCTCACGCCCTCAGCAGCAGCCGCCGCAGGAGACGCCTGGGGCTTCCGGCGCCGCGAGACGATCTCCGGCAACCGTAGACCCGGGCCTGCGGTCGGCGAGTAAGGGGTAGTTCGCCGTCCGATCAGCACCAGGCCCGAGAGTCGACGGCGCGTAGTGTTCCACGGGTGCCTCAAAAAGTTGTCAGCAACCATGAAGGGGCCCGTCATGGCCGATAGAATAGAATAGCCAACCAGAGCGGGAGATGTCATTGGATGATTTCCCACTCACAAAAAAAAAAGATCCGTACACGCAACGTAAGATTCAGTTGAAAACCAGCGTCAGGTAACTACTAGTTGTCTGGCATTTTGCTCAACTGGACCTATTTGGCGTAGCCGGGGGGCACAATTTTTATTTGTACACATTGGGTGTATCTGTGTATGCCAAATAAAGTAGTTTTCTTTCTTTCTTTCTCACTTTTCTTTCACCTATTGATTGTTCTACAAGAGCTTGGTTTTCAAAATCTTTTAATCATAAATTACTTCACTTAAATTATTTTAATGGAAGGCCATACCTTTAATCACCCCTACTGTAATTGTTGACAGTTTAATAAGCAAATGAATATAATTACCAAGCCGACCAAACACAAAATTACTAACAAATATTTTCTCAACCTGCTTTCAACGAAATTCCTTGGAAAATATTAACAGAACGAAATTCCCTCGAATAATTACGGTAGGTTCTAACAATAGGAACGTGACACGAATTTCCCATTTCAATCAATATAACTTTCATTTTGTTTGTCCAAAGTGATCAAAATGGATTCAGGGTTTGTTTGATGGTGAATATAATTAATTATAGCAATAGTAATCATTGCTTTCTGTTTGGATAGTAGAGGGTGTTGGTCTTTTTGAAAGGTTTTCGTGTTGATTCGAGGTGTGATTTGTTTGAGGTTGATGTAGTAAATTACTTTCAACTAGCAACCCACCCTTTTTTTGTGGGGTGGGAAGTCATCCAATGACATCTCCCGCTCCACCCAGAGTGTCAGACTCTTACTGACTAAAACCTACCCCTGTTCCTTCCCTGCCTGAGTGCCCAGGGCGCTCCCCTGGTGCCTGCATGCCTAATTCGTAACTCTAAGGCATGCAGGCACCTGCCATGATGGGCCCTGTCAGTGGTGGCTGACAATCATCTCTTTGAGGTGCGCGTAGAACACTGCGTGCCGTCAACTCACGGGCCTGGTGCTGATCGGACGGCAAGCTACCCACTAATCGCCGTCCGCAGGCCCGTGTCTACGGTGGCCGGAGATCGTAGCCACCCAGCCTGGCTTCGTACGGGAACATAATGATTTGAAAAGCACGTAGCGCCATCAGCGTCTTTAAATCAAAATCAGACATAGCCTATGTCACTCAGCAATAATTAAGCTTTCCACTGGTGAAAGAATTTTCAATTAAAAGCGGTTTACTAGTTCCAGATATTACTTCCTACAAACTAACTTACAATCTTATAAAAACAATCTGTCAGATCTGGTCTCCAACCAGGTTTAAGCCCGTTATACACAATATGCCTGTAACTTGCACAGAAGTATGCAATTAGCTTTCATGCCAGTGTGCCATCACAAGTTCTGATTGATGAATGTCAATATCTAAATTATGTTTATTCATCGATAAATATCAATTATTAGACTTTCTGAGAAATACAACGATTTGACAACCAGAAAACTTTAAATAAATCGGTTCATGGAATTAACTATCCGTCATGTTACTAACTCTATTCGGGTCCGCGCCCACTCAACCCGCTTTGACTCGACCCGAAGAATAATACCAGATGTTTTACTACCAATTCAGTGCCATTTGTACAGTCAGACAAAGTGATATGTTAATTCTAAATAACTTCATCATCATCATCAGCCTTTTTTAATATCTCCACTGCTGGGGCACAGGCCTCCTCTCTGTGAGAGGGTGTGGGCCTTAATCCACCACGCGGGCCCAATGCGGGTTGGTAGATGTCGCATATCTTCGAATTTTTAGCTCTAGGACATGCCGGTTTCCTCACGATATTTTCCTTCTCCGTTTTGTGAGCAGTGGTGATTTACAACACATGCCTCACTCATGACAATTCAATTATTTTCTTCTTCTTATTTTAAAACCTACTTTAAATCTCCATCACCCTTTAAAAGTATAATTCGGTGACTAGACTGTCTGCTGACAAGGTTGATATTCTCAATGAAAGAAAGAAAGAAAGAAAAACTGTTTATTCACGTGAAAGTGACGCACATAGGTCGCCCTCCTTAGATGCCACTGGTATCTAAATCTACAAAATATCAGAAATATCACTTCTTACATTAAGCTTCTAAAGTTCTGAGTTGAGCTAAACGATAACTAACAAATGCTTGGACTATCTGAACAAGTCCACTCAAATCTACGTGATGCTTTCCTTAAAAGCTCATCTCAGACAATAACGTGCATGGTTCTCATATGATTCGACCAGTACAGATTGTATGGATATTAAAAGATACTTTGACCTCTGAGTTTGTTTCGGTGTTTGTTCTCAGAGTCAGCTAGGAAACACCAACCTCATCTAGCTTAAACTGACAAAAAAAAAAGAATGGCACTCCGGGAGTGCCGACAGAAGTGAAAACTTGAACAAAAATGCGTGTCAGTGTCGGTGTCGGCGTTGGTGTCGGTGTCGGTGTCGGCGTCGGCGTCAGTGTCGTCGTCAGTGTCGGTGTCGGTGTCGTAGCGGTTCGGTGTCCCGCAAGTTCAATTGTTTTTTCCCATCTCAAAAATGCCCAGCGTGCCTAAAGAAGTTTTCACTTCAAAAATATTGACGTGTAAAAGTGTTATTTATAACCTAGTTACAAAATAAATATCATTTATCATTACACAAAGTAAAGTAATTTCGGACATTTCATCAAATTCTCATTTCGGTGCGGTGGACGTTGAGAAATGGGCTGTGTCACAAAAAGTGGCCGTCGACGAGTAGCGGCGACGCTCAGGTGCGGGACCCGACTTCAGTTCCTTTATGATGGATAGAGGATCGTTTGTCATTCCATGTCCAAGCACTTGAGAGATTTTGAAAATTGATAAATGTTGCTACCTAAAAATAGTGGCCGTATACAGATATACAGGGTGTAATGGAAAGGTATGGTCATATTTTAAGAACTGCATCTGCCCATCTATATGAACAATTTACTTCAAGAAAACATGAGGAAATTCTAAAAAAAAAATTACCTCCCATACAAATACAGGGTGTAAAAAGACATATCCACAGAGCCGTTAACTACGCATACTGTACGTCTAACAAAGTAGTTTTGTGCAAAAACTGGGAAACGACTTTTATTTTTAGGTATGAAAAATAAAACTATTTTTTATTCCGCGCAATGTAACGCGAACACAGGCAAGTGCAGTTAAAACCCGCACTTTCACTCTGAGCCACGTAGGTACTTGTCGGATACGTTTGATATTTATTGCGTTTTAAAGTAAAAAGAATTGCGACTTTGACCTTCAATATGTCTAGAACCAGTGGTTTCCCAGGTATGGTCTTAGTGGAAAAAAAATACAAATAATGGGTAGAATAGGTGGCTTTCGGCTTCGGAAACTGTCTTTTGACACCCGATTTAGCTGATCAATATCAGCTAATGATAATTTTGTATGAAAGTTCCAATTTTTTTTTTGGGAATTTTCTATTTTTTCTTAGAGAAACTTGTTCACGTCCATGGGCAGAACCAGTTCTTAAAATATGACCAGATCTTGCCGTTACACCCTGGAGAATCCTGAAGTACTCCTTATAGGACCAATTATTTGACATATTACAATTTACATCGACTATTTAGCCTCCACGCGCTCTTCAGATTTTATTCTTTCAGCTAGCTGAGGTATGAGGAAGTGGGAGGCTATACTTCTTTGTGACATGTTAACAGACCTTACTGATCGCTCCACCCAGAGCGGGAGAAGTCATTGGAAGATTTCAAAACCTCCCAAAAAAAGAGGGGGTTCTAGACAAAGAGTAATTCTATTAACGACATAATTTTGATTATTAATTTACAAGAGTGTCCGTGGTGTTTCTTACACATTCTTCTCCATAGAGATTTACGCTTTGGAAAGGTCCCGAAAGTTCAAATGAAAAACTGAACCCTTATAGGATTACTCGTCGAAACCACCGGGCCTTAAATTTTGAAAAATGCAGGATGTAGTTCTTTACTTATAAGTACTCGTAGATTACTGGAAAATCTATAAGAAGTATATTGTTTCAAAAACAGCAAACATTTAGTCGACTCCTCACGTGATCAGAGGGCTGGCCTTTTTTTCGGCCAACGAATCAGCATTGCCATTCAACGTGGCAATGCTGCCAGCGTTCTGGGCACTTTTCCCGTTGACAGCGAGGTGGACGAATTTTTTGATGCCCAATGAGCTTTACTGCTACCGGTTTTTTTATGCCTCTTGTACATATTTTATTTATTAAGTTATTTATTAGTTTAGTATAATATGTATTGTAGTTATAGTCTGTTGAAAATCTTTAAAAATAAAAATTACCTTCTAGTTTCAAAAAATATCTGAAAAAAAAAATATTTGTTTGGAACCCTATGGGCGCGAGTTCTGACTCGCTCTTACCCGGTTCTTTTTTTTGACTGACCGACCTTTTTTTTTGTGGGTTGGGAAATCACCCAATGACTTCTCCCGGTCTGGGTGGAGCGGGAGGGCGTGTCACACTCTTACTGACTAAAACCCATCCCTTCCCTGCCTGAGTGCCCATGGGTGCGGTAACTCATGTTCAGAATTTATCCGCTACCCCTAGGCATGCAGGCACCGGCCACGAAGGGCCTCTTCCGTGGTGGCTGACACTCATCTCTTGTTCGGCGCGCGTGGAACACTACGCGCCGTCGACTCACGGGCCTGGTGCTGATCGGACGGCGAGCTACCCACTGCTCGCCGTCCGCTGGCCCGGGTCTGCGGTGGCCGGAGATCGTCTTGCGACGTCCTACAATTCAAAAATGCCTGTAAATGGTTTAATTGCTTTGAGTTTGATTTTGTCAGTGATTGTCAAAATGCCAAACAGGACATTGATCACGTACAATGACAACACAACGATAGTGCTTGTCAATCCCATACATTTTTGTCTTTCATACAATGGATAGCTATTTTAGGAAAGTCAAAAATGAAAGAATCTCGCTTGTCTAGAGCCACTGTTCCTTTAATATTTTACTGTATTATAATACTGCCATTCATTTAGCAATGATTATTAATGGGTCTTCGATGATGTCGGCCTAATATGTTTCACATACTTTTTAATATCGAGAACATTGGTAAGACATCAACATAACATTTTAACACTTTAGTATGCCATACCAACAACAAAAAAAAAACAAAACCGCTCACATTATCTCACAAGGAACAATAAGTCAACACAGAACACCGCTCCATCCCACTTGACATGAATTCGATTTGATCACTAAGACACGTCCCCCGATACTGGAGATAAATTGTGCGCAGCCAATAATACGGTAACGTAAATGTATGTAACGGGATCCAGAGTAATAACGTCCCAACTGTCTTCCCTGAGGAGTTATTGGGCTTGCCAGACGGAGTAGATAGAAAATATTGTAGGAAAATTTTTGTTCTTACGATACACGAAAGAAAGAAAATGTATTTATTCGTGTCTCACACAAGAACTTATAAAAACTAATAATATCTATTAAAATTTAAATAAACTGGGCGAGGCCAATGAAGTGCCTAATTCAGCTTAAGGTTGAACTATTCGACCAAGCTCTGAAAAAGTCAAGATAATTTAATAGAAACCGTGGAAAAAACTTATGCGTCGGCCGGGAATCGAACCCGGATCAACTGCTTGGAAGGCAACTATGCTGACCATTACACCACCGACGCATGTGTTGGATAAGTTAAACAACGCAATCACTTGCTGAAACTTTGAATGGCTTGTGTCAGAACAATAGCAATGTCAGTCAAAACTGTTAATAAGTCAAAACCACTTTTGAATTGATCAGAAGGTCTTTTGACCATTTAAATCTCCTCTAGAATGACTACCATTTAGTCAAAATCCTGTTAGGTTCATAGATTTTTTTTGTGACCAATACTATTTTGATATCAAATTATTATTTTGTAGTGATTCTATAATGAACTGATAGAGAATAATACGTTTCGTATTTCTAGTAGTAGTATAGAACAAGTTAAAACGAACGTAATAAGGGTTTGGACTGAAAAGCACGCATAGTCAAAATCAAAAGTCTATGTCATAAGATAAACATATAAAATCCTCTCAGACCTAATAAGGCACTTTGCTGATTTAAAATCCATGGCGGGTCCGTTTTAAAAATGTGGATTCGCTGACAAATACAATTAGGTCAGGCTTCGGTTAGCTAGGGCGCATTTACATTTGGTCGAGTCAGTACTCCAGTAGGGTTGGGAACTGGAATACCAGCATTAACTGGTCTGAGTTTGTTAAAACCTTTTTTAAAGTGGTTTATATAAACTGACATTGATGGGTTATAGCTCACCTGATGGTAAGCGATGATGTAGTCGCCGATAGAGCACGCTTGCTTAGAAGTAACCTATTCACTCTTTTCTTTAAGATCGCCAGGTTGTAACTATCAGGAAACTCAGACTACGGCAGAGACTACCACTCCTTAGTAGGCACTGGGCGTTGAGCAAATACCATTATGCTTATTGACTATTTTTTTTGGCAATATCCCTACAGCCAATGAATGGCCGTCGAAGAATATCACCATGAGTATAAAGTTTTCAAAGATTTTTGTCATTCTAGTTACAAGAAAGTTAATGAGATTTCCAAGTCGCTTTTAAACCTATTAAGCCCATGGGAGCAGTGGTGACCTAGTGGTAACGGCCGCGACTTACAAGTTGTAGGTCATGAGTTCAAACCCAGGCAGGCGCTTTACCTTGTATAAATTATTTCTTCACCACTGCTCTCAAAAACGGTGAAGGAAAACGTCGTGAGGAAACCGGCATGTCTTAGAATGAAACGAAAAATACGAAGACATGTGACATCGACCAATCCGCATTGGGCCCGCGTGGTAGATTACGGCCCACACCATCTCACAGAGGGGAGGCCTGTGCCCCAGCAGAGGGGTACTAATTTTCTTCCCTGACCTGTCGGAACACACGACGTTCAGTGATTTCTATTTACTGAACTTTACCGGGCCTGCACTAGTAGACAGTGTACTCTCTTAATGTAAACGCGCCTTCACGTCTGGGCATAGGAAATGCAGCCCAGATTACTTTATTCAATAATGTGGCTCCGCAAGTTCCGAAGTTACTAGGGAAACTAACGTTACTAACTAATATTACAAATGCAAAAGTAAATTTGTTTGTTTATAACCTTTTCAAAGCCTTAACCACTGAATTGATCATGTTTGCGTATGTTTTCAGGGATAGTTACAGAAATAGATATAAGATACCTACCATTCATCCAAAAAAAAGTAATGTTCCCGAGGAAAAGAACAATAACTTTTGACGGTCATGTTTTAGGACGCTAGATGGCACTACGTGTCTGCAGCAAAATGGTTCGAAATCATTTTGCTCCCTGCGAAGCTGGGGTGGGTCACTAGTATTTCATTAACGGATATAGGGTACCCTCATCCAGAAAAATGTACAGTATGCCCTAGGGAAAGAACAGTAACTTTTGACGCTAGATGGGGTTTCGTATCTTTCGAATCATATTGCTCCCGTGCGAAGCAGGGGCAGGTCGCTAGCAGTTGATAAAAGCGATAGCAGTTGATAAAAGCGCATAGGGTACCTTTCAACTAGAAAAAAAGTACATACCTACTGTTCTCGAGAGAAAGAACATTATCTTTGACGCTAGATTTGGCGCTACGTGTCTTTCGAATCATTTTGCTCCCGTGCGAAGCAAGGGTGGGTCGCTAGTAGTTGATAAAAGCACGTACCTTTCATCCAGAAAAAAGTACTGTTCCCGATGGAAAGAACATTAACTTTTGACGCTAGATGGCGCAACGTGTCTTTAGAACCATTTTGCTCCCGTGCGAAGCATGGACACCCGCCGTTTCTAGCAACCCTGTTAGTAGTTAATAAAAGTACATAGGGTATCTTTCATCCAGAAAAAAGTACTGTTCCCGAGAGAAAGAACAGTAACTTTCGACGCTAGATGGCGCTACGTGTCTTTCGAATCATTTTGCTTTCGTGCGAAGCCGGCGCATGTCGCTAGTAGTTGGTAAAAGGCAAGGTATGTTTTGTGCGTGAGAGGGTCTGTGTCGCGGTGTGTTCTGGTGATCGTTTCGTTAGCACGGCATTACTTAGAAGAAGTTGGATATTTGGCAAGTGTCATCGAAACCACTCTTTGGTGGTAGGCGTTTATTGAACGCATATGCTGCGTAAACGTGACGTTAACGCCGACACTCCCGACCAACGCCAGACTATGCGAAGACATCCATTCATATACAGAGCGTAACGGATTCCCGTTGGTGGCGTAGTCATATTTTAAATAGGTAGGTACTACTTCTACCAATATAAATAAACTTTCATCGAGAAATTTCGAGTCAATTCCTCAGAAAATATTATACCGCCCATAGTAACTTTGACCAGCTGATGATAACTTTGTAAAGAAAATCCATTTTTTTTTCAAAATTTTCCATATCTTTTTTGAAGAAAGATGTTTCCATGAGCAGTATTTAAAATACGATCACGCATTTCCGTTACACCCTGTATAGAAATCTAGCTTCTGCGAGTGGTTTCACCCGCGTGGAAATAGTACTTCCGCCCCCCCTCCCGCCGTTGTTTTTTTGTTTTTTTTGTTTTGGGTGATGCCTTCAAATGGCGCCTGGACTTTTAGGGAAAAAAACCAGGGAGTGTGGCATTCTTACCTCACTAAAACAACCCCGGTGATCACCATCAGCACATGGACGGGGCCTCGTTACCTCTTAAAAGACCAGTCCGGAACCCCCTCTGTGCAACACCTGTTAGGGCACATCCCTGAGGAGACCGTATAGGGATCTCCCCTGAGAGCCTCGCTGTGTATGGCAGCACGTGACACAGTCCCGCCGTATACCTTGGAATCTTTTGATGGGCAATCAGAATCCCCAATCTGAGCGCCAGAGATTCCAAAGTCACACCTGCATTAAGTGATGTAGATGGGGTTTCGGAGTGTTAAGCATCGAGGCGGTTGCCTCCTCGACGCCTTCTTCTGCGAGTAAGATCGGCCTTCTCACGATGCCGCTCAGCGGCCTCCTTCTGGACCATCACGGTCTCACAGAAGGAGGCAACTTCCCTTCAGTTTTCTGTCTCTGCGAGCATAGCTTTCACTACTGCTGGCAGAGACAGGTCTCGCCCGATCCTGGCGACCAAGATCAGTGGATAGGTACCTAATCTTCACAAAGAACACAGCCTCCAAATTTCATGTCTCTAGGACCAGCGGTTTAGGCTGTTCGTTGATATACCAGTCAGTCAGGACTTTGAATTTAATATTTACATATAAAAAGATAAACGAACCCGCCCGAAATTAATAAAGGCTTTATCTTTCTATTGTTAAAATCGGCAATCTAAAAGTACACTCCTGAAAAAAGCAAATCATGAAAACAAAAAATATTCCAATACGATTCTCACAATTGTACGCTTTCAGATCCATTAATATGTAAAATTGGATCCATTGTCTGTCCCATTCATTGAAACGCATTAAAATACGGATAAAATCTGATAGATTGACAGATTGAAATGTCAACCGTAACACCAATCATAGGTTATGAATGAATTGCTTGTTTCAGAAGGTTCACTTTGAATATATTTTTAACTTTTTACATAATTGCCCTAGATGTATCTATTTCCTACTAAAGAGGATAATATTTTAGAGCCTATCATAGAGCTGGTGTTATAATACTGGTATGATGCGACAATATAATTCTAAATTGTCGTGTAAAATGTGTTTGTAGGCCTTAATTAGTCTTCTTGTTTTTTTGATCAAAACATTTACTTAATTTTACTTAATGCTGGCTGTACACGCTCGTCTCGTCACCTCGCGTGCCTCTCGTTAAATCTTGTCGCATCAAGGCTCGTCACTAGAGCACACCATGTACATAATCGTATCAAATGATTTCCACCGCGAGACTCCAAAGCCCTTTGACTCGTGCGCAACAACCGACATGCTTCCGAGAGCGAACGAGGGTCGCGAGACGCGACGAAGGCACCATGTATATTGTACACATTCGTACTCGGCCTGTCTTGTGGTATTTCAACGAACGTGTACAGCGCCGTAAGAGGCAGTGGGCAGGATACATTGCTCTATCACCCCCCTGGGCACTCAGCCAACTGGAAGAACAGGGGTGGGTTTTAGTCAGTAAAAGTCTGACACCTCCACTCCACCCAGAGTGGAAGACGAAGAAGTCACTGGATGATTTCCCAACCCCACGAAAAAATAAAAAAGTTTACATTGCTTGCAGAACAGATGTTCAATGGAACCGATGAATGCGAGACGCACAAAACCGGTTATCGTGGTGACACTTGGAGAAGGCCTATGTCCAGCAGTGGACGTCTTTCGGCTGAAATGGTGATGAACTAAAAAAGCACTAACGAAATCATGGAAAGAGAACGAGAGCAAAAGATAACGAGAGCACCGGAGCAATGCTACTGAAAACAGCTAGTAGGGTAACATTGTCAATAGAAGAAGTTTCATGCCGAAGAAATCGCGGGTCCAAAACAATACAGTTTCAACTCGAAAGCTCGTAACTTGGAAAACCTACCTTTGTTTTGTTATCTCTTCCCAGCTTATCTCACCAATGGTCCTTCTATCCGTTTCCATACGTGCTATCACCCACCCGGTCGTTTTATTATCCGGACAGCCGGATTTAACTGGATCAAACCGGATCCCGCCGGATTTCACTCGATTAATCCAGTACGTGTTAATGTAAATTCTTTGCGAATTTTAGTTCCGCTGTATACGTAAAGGTATTTACACGAAATTCAGTACATAAGCGAAGGTATTTTCATTTTTTTTTTTTACTTTTGATAGGCCTGCTTTTGTTTGCTTTTTGAGGAAAAGCTTTTTATCAGCGTGAAATTTTCTTTAAGGGCCTACCTCCCCGTAAGTGGCGCCCTCATTGAATAAAAATTCGTATCTTAGCATAGAAAATAAAGATTAAAGAATCCTATGTTGCGTTTGTTACAAATAGAATAATGTATTTTTACTTTTGTGTACTACTTTGGATACTAAACACTTTGAGTCCTGTTTTAACAACGTAAAAATAACTTAATTAAGCTCTTAACAAACGCAACGTAGCAAACGCAACGTAGGCTTTTTAAACTTTGTTTTCTACCCTTTGCTCTGATTTTTTATTAAATGAGTCCACCACTTGGCGGCTATATACGCCTTAACCGCCATAGCTTCTGCATATATAAAATTCAAAGTCCTGACTGACTGATATATCAATGTACAGCCTAAACCGCTGGTCCTAGAGACATGAAATTTGGAGGGTGTGTTCATTGTGAAAAGTAGGTATCCACTAAGAAAGGGTTTTTCGAAATTCAACCCTTTGCGGACGGCGAGAAATGGGTAGCTCGCCGTCCGATCAGCACCAGGCCCGAGAGTCGACGGCGCGTAGTGTTCCACGCGCGCCTCAAAGAGTTGTCAGCAATCATGACGAGGCCTGTCATGGCCGATGCCTGCCCCGGGGGTTGTGGATAAATTCGAAACGGAGTTACCGCTCCCTGGGCACTCAGGCAAGCAAGAACCAGTGGTGGGTATTAGTCAGTAAGAGTCTAGCACGCCCTCCCGCTCCACCTTAGAGCGAGAGATGTCATTGGATGATATCCAACCCGACAAAAAAAAAAAAGGTTTGAAAGTTTACAAAGGGCGAAGTACTAATTCGACGAATGCTAGTTTATTTATAAAACTCGCTAACTGATTAGTTTAAATACTGGTTAGCAAGGAATTTAGAATCCAATTCAAGATAACAACGCCTCAACCATCACATTCAGCTGTCTATGGGACAAAACCTCCGTTTATCCCACGTTTATCCGGGCAGAAAATATTGTATTAAGAACCCGCTAATCAGTGTTTAAACTAATCTATAATTTCCATGTTAATTTGTTTCACTTGCATTGTTAAAACTGCCGATTCTGTACAAATCTCACTGTGGAAAATTTACTAATGTTTTTTTAAGGTGGGTAATCATCAAATAACTTCTGCCGCTCCAGGTGGAGCGGTAGAGGTGTCAGACTCTTACTGACTAAAATCCACCCGTGTTCGTACAGTTGCCTACAGTCACAGTGGCTTTTTAGAACACTCACGCGACTCTGGCAGTGGTAATGTGTGAGAGAGATGTTTTTTGGTATCAAAATTATAATTCTATTTAGTCCCCGCGCGCGTCAAATGTCAATATCTGTCAAGCCCCGTTGACAGTCGGCCATCGTGTAACTACAGACTATGTCATGTTCCGGTTGTGTAAACCTTGCGACAGGTCTAAAGACCTTGGGTGATAGTAATAATAGCGGTTTAAAACACGTGAATCGGGTTTCCGGCAATTTTTTTGGCAAGGCAAACGGAATTTCCCCACTGGCACACCGGTGTGCCACTACACACTGAAATGGCTGATTATCAAAAAATATTAGAAACTTATTTTTTGCTATACCAAACCAATCAAAAATAACAAAGATAAAACGAATCAAAGTACAAAAAAAAGGACTGGGGGCTTGTTACGTCACTAAACGGTACAAAGTGTAGCGTGGCGTGACGACACGCGAGTATCGTCCTCATTTTTGGTTTTCAAGACAACTTAGACTGGTTAGATTTTTCTAGGAAACTAGCCTATTTTGGCATTAGATAGAATGTGAAATCACTTCATTCTAACTTCACCGCCGCTGAGATTTTCATACTATTCTAGCGATTTCAGACTTTTATTTGTATTTTTGTCCTGTGCAATCTGTGTTTTTAAATTGTTTCTGCTATAATCAGAACCAACCTATAAAGGTGCACGTATACGTTTTACCTATATGCAGAATGTTCGTTTTTTTTATTTTTAGAAGGATCCTAAGCAAACAAAATAATGTTTGCGTCCACTTTTGACGCTATGGACCTTTGCTGCACGTTTGGCAAATACGATAAAAATAAATGTCCAATGTTTGGCAAACAATCGTCTCTTCTTTTTGTAAGAAAGTTGGATGTAAAAAATCTTTAACTTGGTATAAGTATATTGTGTGTTTCAGTGTATTTATTTTGAACTGGATTATAAATTCGTTGATTTTGTCATGTGTCGATAGAAGAACAAACAAAGTTTTTTTGAAGTGAAAACTTCTTTAGGCGCGTTGGACATTTTTGAGATGGGCCAAAACTATTGAACTCACGCGACACCGACCCGCTATGAGTGCTACGACGCGTAGCATCGTGGCACTCGTAGCGCATCGTGTAGCAGGTTGAAGTGAAAACTTCTTTAGGCGCGCAGGGCATTTTTGAGATGGGAAAAACAATTGAACTCGCCACCGACACCGACACCAACACTGACGCCTTCACCGACACCGACGCCGACACCGGCACTGACACTATATTTGGTGGCAAATGATAATTATGTCAAGTCAGTCCTCTCGGCAAGCTTCACTGAAGCAGTCAATACTACAATTAAATTTTCAGTTTAATTTTACCGATATCGCGCCCATTTCAATGATTCCACATATTGTCTAGTTTTGTAGACACTTGAGACACAAAACTAAACCAATTTTACATCACAATACCAACTACGAATCAATTTACGAATAGTTACAACAGAACTTCTCTCGAAAAAATCCCGGTAAAAAACCCGGTCAATACTATTGATGTGCGTGTCGCACTCAGCTCAACGAACTATCACACCATTTAATGCGATTGTCATTTGTCATCAAACGAGCTCATCACAGCTTATGTCTAGTCATTACTGTTAATTTCCAGCCAGCATGAAACATGTTCGCGAAGATTGTATTATAATACACGAACAAGTTTGGCACGCGCACAGCCACCATTAAAACATACTTGACCTCGCGGTGTCTGCCAAAACTGTCCGTTCATTCTGTCAGCCTGTTTCTCCTTGTGGTTTGCCCACATCGGGTTTGTACTGGACTGTTTGAATTGTTATTTTAAATAGGTATTGTGGTTCTTTAGTTGCAGATGAATTGAGGAGAGGGTAGATAGGAACCTGCTTAGTTAAAAGCTTAATTCCAATGTTTGTTTGTTCGGGTCAATTCTTGTTTTTTCTTATCCATTTTTTTGGGGTGGTAAATCATTCTTTGACTTCTCCCGCTCTTCGTGTCAGACTTTTATTGACTAAAACCCATCCCTGTTCCTTCCTTGTCTGACTGCCCAAGGGCGCGGTTTATCTGTTTCTAATTTATCTGCGACCCCTTGGCATGCATACATCGGCCATGACGGACCCCGTCCTGATTTGCTGACATCTCTTTGAGGCGCGCGTGGAACACTACGCGCCGTCAACTTTCGGGCCTGGTACTGATCGGACGGCGAGTTACCCATTACTCGCCCGCACCTGCGGTGGCCGGGAATCAGCTTGCGACTCCCGACGCCTAGGGCGTCTCCTGCGGCTAGGGGCGTGAGGGCGTGAGGTTTTGCCTCTCCGTCACGCGTTCTGCTTCCTCCTTCGCGTACTGCTTCGCAGAAGGAGGTGACGGCTTCCCAAACCCTCTCGCTCCGTACCATTGCCTGGACCAGGGCCGGACGCGAGAGATCCACCGCCGATCGCCTCCACGAGGACACGTCGGCACTCCGCCCAAGCGGAGTAGACCTCCACCGTGTCCTCCGGGTGATTCACACAACGGTGACACCCGGGCGTTTCATCCCGCAATGAGTGGGATGACCACCATGTACCGGTGGCGCTTCGCCGTACATCTAGTGATCCAGCACCTATTATTTTTTTAAATCACAAAAGCATTCTTTATTATGCGCAAAATGAAACCCTTTTAACCACGTCTCTAATAAAGATATTAGTATTCGCTTCAAGTACCGCATTTGCGAACGGGAATATCGATGAGCGATTTTTCAAGAGAGCACTCACTTTTATTAGTTTATTGTTTAGCTCTGAGCTCAGGTTTATTCTGGGATATCTAGGATCATTGGAGTGTGTAATGGGTGGGGTAATGCTCGCGAAAGAGGCGACGGAAAGGGAGAGGGAGAATACAATCTCCCTCTCTATCCGTAGTAGACGTATTGGGCGCCGGGGGCCACGGAACGACCTATAGCGTTAGCCGCCCCTGCAAGCAATGATATTATACACAAGATATTATTATGTTACCTACGTTTAAAATCTGTTCGCGTTGCATCTGTGTTGACAAGTTGCGCTGATGAAAGATAGAATAAGCATGTAAGTGAAAGAGCTACGATTTGAACGATTGCGCTTCAATCGTTTTGTCGAGGCATAGATTATGATAAAACGTCCTAATTAGGAGTTTTTTGAGTCATTACGATGCGTGCGATAGAAACATATCTCCCTCTTTTACCCGAAGGGTCTAACTAAATGGAGCTATATTGCTGTCACTCACGTGTCCGTTTGTTCGTCTGTCTGTCTGTCACAAAATTTTGTTCCGAAGATTTTTTTAAGTTCCCATTGACATATGAACTTGAAATTTGGTGATAATGTTTATTATCACGTATATTTTACTAAACAAATTGGTATTTGTTTAAAAAAAACTGTTTATCATATATTGATAAAAAACTTTTTTACAAAAAAATAGGACCGACTTCCAAAAAAAGTCCAAAATAACTTTAATTTCGGAAGTCGGTGTTCCTGTTTTGTGTCTTCGTTTTTTGACACCGACTTCCGAAATTAAAATTATTTTGTACTTTTTCTGGAAGTCGGTTCTATTTTTTTGTAAAAAAGTTTTTTATTTTTCACTTTTTAGTTGTGGTTCCCCATTAAACTGTGTTATCAATTCTTATACATACGATAGCAGCAATCGCGGTTGATTTGCTGTCAATTTTTGAAGAGTTCCGTTGTCTGTCTCCGAAACCCATCATCAGATCTTTTTGAAATTTAAATGGGACCATTTCGGAATAAACCCCTTTCGAACAAAAAAAGAATTTTGCAAGTCAAGGGACACCCGGATGGAACGAAGTTCCTTTCGATTAATTAGTGAAGGAATTGTAATATAATTTTATTTTTTTTAATTTATAATATTTTTTTTATTATTAACTACGCACACACGCACGCACGTAAGAAGTTATACTTCATCATCTCATCTCATCTCATCTCATCGCAGCTCAGCTCAGCTCAGCTCAGATCAGCTAAGCTCAGCTCAGCTCAGCTCAGCTCAGCTCAGCTCAGCTCAGCTCAGCTCTGCTCAGCTCAGCTCAGCTCAGCTCAGCTCAGCTCAGCTCAGCTCAGCCTCAGCTCAGCTCAACTCAACTTAACTCAACTCTTTAGCAATAACAACAACTATAACAAAAGTAATTGTAATAAAATTTTATTTTTTTTACTATAGCAAAAAGTGTCGTGACAACTTTTCGTAAGAATTTTTTCCGTCTAGGCCCCTTTCACAACGCGCGATAAGGAACTTCGTTCCAAAAAATACAAACCTCCGAATTGATAACCTCCTCCTTTTTCGAACTCGGTTAATAAATCAGATTTTTTTTTTGATAATTCCTTCATTTGGTACGGAACCCCAAATGTGCGAAGTCTGACACGGACTTGGCCGGTTTTTTTAATATGAAATATCATTGCCTGCATGTAACAGACTTGGGTAGTCTTTTACCTGAATACACAAAGGTCCAGGAAGGAGGCGCGTTGTGCTCCGCGAGCGCCTCTCTAGAAAAATTTTTGACCGTACGCGGCCGCAGAAGGTGTTGGATCCACATGAATACCTGGCCAATGGTAGCCGTAGAACACCGTATGGTTCAGCCAGTAAGAGTCTGACAGACACCTTTTATTTTTATTTTTTTTGAGACTCTTTCCCGCTTTGGGCGGAGAACATCCATTAGAATTTTCACACGATAAAAAAGGTTAAAATCGGGCGTTCTTATCATAAATAAACAAAATTGAGTTTTCTCCCTCAGCTTCTCTCTCGTAACCGATTAGAAACCAGATTACTGATTTCTGTTAACCTGCATCATCCTGCGACTACCAGCTTTTTTTGTTCCAGCCCTGAATTCTATGGGATTCTTGCATGGTTTTGGAATCGAGACAGAATTGCCACCAAGCGGTACTTTACCAACCCACATTGGGCCCGCGTGGTGGATTATGGCCCTCACCCACTCACAGAGAGAAGGCCTGTATCCCAGCCGTGGGAACATTACAGGTTGATTATGCTATGTTTATGGTAGCATAGCTTTCCATCAGTTGATAAATTTTCGAAGAACAAACATAATTGGACCTCTTAACAATATAAGTTGATGACATGGAATGGGTCTGTCTCTTTAGTAGTGGCAAGTTCAACTGCTAAAGGAGGTCATGGCCTCAATAGCAAGGGCAACCTTGCTATATTGAACCCATGACAAAAGAGCCCATGAGAAAACCTATAGGACTGTAACACCCTACCTACCTAGTGGCGGGTGGTGTGGTGGTGGTGGTGGGTGGTGGTGGTGTGTACCTAGTGGTGTGTGGACTTTGCAGTCCTATAGGTTTTCTGGTAGAAACCCGGGGCCCGATTGTTGTGCCCGGTTAGTGGTCAGAGGCTCACTTTCTTTTTACGGTACTCATTGCCCAGATATGGGAGTAAAATATATATATCTTGGATATGTTTATTTTCGAAGAACAAACAACTTGTGTTGCAAGGACAACCTTGCTACGAGTATATTGAGCAAATGAGAAAACCTATAGGACTGCAAAGTCCTATAGGTTTTCTGGTAGCAACCTGGGACCCGATTTTTGCGCCCGGTTAGTGGTCAGAGGCTCACATTCTTTATATGGTACTTATTGCCCTGTATATCTTGGCTTACTTCCTTCCTAGCGCAATTTAAATCAAGATTGAAAAGGTTACTTCTAGGCAAGCATGCTCCTTCATCAACCACATCATCACTTACCGTCAGGTGAGATAGTGGTCAAGCGCGATCCTAACAATGATTTAAAAAAAAATTGTTAAACTTAAAATGAAACAGAACATTTTTCAAACAAAGTATACAATCTGACTTCACATTAATCAATGTTAACCGAAACACAGTCCTAACAGTAATTAAGGCCTTAATGTAATTCGATTTGGTACTCGGTAGTGTAACGTAAACTATTTCAGTATTGTACCTAAAAGCGTTGTATTCATGGCGCCCGTCTGTACTTACAACTGAACAAATATTTCTGGCATTTTAATTGAAACTGTGAGTTATGAGACCGTTTGTAGATTTTAGGGAATTATTATATGGTTTTTGTAATAGTGTGTTTGTAGACTTTTTGGTTTAAATTAGTGTCCGACCGAAACACGATTTTTCGCCGAAACCGAATCCGTAACTGAATGCTCAAGTGGTATCAGAAAAACTGCCGAAAATGTAAAAATATGTCTTGAATTAGTGACCAGACCTTCAGCTTAAGGCACTTGTCCCACCGCTAACGAGTTGGAGAGCAGCGAGTAGCGAATGGGTAGTAGCTCTTGTCGCTCATCGACAAGTTTGTGGAGCGAGTTCTTAACGGCAGTGTGAACAGTCAGCGATCAAGTATACCTACATATGTATAATTATAGGGTGTTAAACAATTAACTCTCGAAACTTTAAGGAGTACTTTGGACTTTTGGACCATCGAACTGAATAACTTTTACTATGGGACCAACTTTGAAATCGCGAAAAAAAAATCAGATGTTGCCTATATTTATGTTCGCAAAACTCGTCAAAATGTACGGAACAGCTGATTTTTTTTCGCGAGAAAAAAAAATGGACAAAGGTAATGCTTACTTATTGTTTTGTATAAAATATTGTACCTACAAAAATAGACATATGCAAATAGGTACCCTATTATAATGTTATAGAAAACACAACAGGACTGGTAAGCAGCTTAGTGCCAAAGAGTGCATGCCAAGACAACAGCTCGTATTATAGGTCAAGATCTCACACAATCTGAAACTAAGCTGGCTTATAATGGCTTAATGTTGACGCCGGCGCCGACAGTAACATTGTGTCTAAAGTTATTGTGTACTGAATTGTCTTACAATAATAATACTGATCCCTCCAAATTAATGTTATAATCGCGAAAGTAATAGTATGTTTGTCAATCATCATGAAATTTTGCATAATACATTGTCAGGGGTACGAAAAATAACAAAAATAAAAAAGGGGTACAAAAGAACATTTTACGCGGGGGTCATGTGGTCCCTCCACCTTCCCATGGCCCTTCCAACTTAGAAGTTATACGGGCCGAATCGTGGGGCGCGTGCGGACGTAGCTCCCTTGGCCATCTTATTTTATCGTCCGCAGGCGCTTCTTGATCCCGTACAAATTAGCCACGTGTGTCCCGTGGAAACACCTCTCCCACAATTGGGCGGTTGACAGCACAAGGTATAGGGCATCTGCTTCGCCGGGCAGTCCTCGTGCTACTGCACCTAGCCATTGCGCTCTTCGCGCTCCAGCCCGCTCCGGACGGCGTGCCACGTGTGCGCGAATTCCCGTAGCCTCGCGAAGTTCGCCGGTGAACCCACAAGATCAGAGTAATAGATCGGGCCGGCCTCCATGCGGCTGATCCCATTCATCATCTTGCACCTTGCTTCTGCATACAGGGGACAGACCCACAACGCGTGGTGCAGGTCTTCCTCTTCCAGACCACAGTAGCATACGCTCACCTCACATAACTTCATATCATGCAGTCTTTTCCTGAAACATCCATGTCCCGTGAGAATCTGAGAGAGCTGATAATCAGGCACGACCCAGTTGGACCTGAGTCGGGCCACCACGTCCGGGAAGAAACGGTACAGCTCCCGTCCTTTCTCCTCAGCCGTCCATCTCCTTTGCCAGGCATCCATCGTCTCATTCCAGATCACTTTCTTGCGCCGGGCAAGCTCCCGCCTGCGTACAATCGGCTCAACCTGCGCCTCGGCCGCGGCCTGGCGCTCCTCATCAAACCGCCCTGCACGGATCACCTCCAGGTCGGCCGGGAGAACACCGCCCAACACCGCCAGCGCAGCCGTACTGGTAGACCTGTACGCCTTCGTCAGCAGTATCAGGCTTGGTCTCTGGCACCGGAGCAGCGCGCTGCGAACAGCGTGGAGCGTCGCTCTTTGGTGCCAACAAGCAGCAGCATACGTTACCGTGGCTACGAAAGTGCCTCTATAGAGGATGCGGAGACCGGGATAACGAATGCCCCAGGACGATGCCGACACTCTGGACATCTTCCCGAAGCATTTGGCTGCACGCTCCCCTATCGATATCGCATGCTGCGCGAAGGACAGGCTCGCGTCAAGCACCACGCCCAGCACCATCGTCGAGGTGACGCTCCTGACCGAGTCCCCGGCAAGCTTTACCGTGGGGGGCCGCTGGAGCTTTCCCTTAAGCGTCATCATTGCTGACTTCGCCGGGGAGAACTCCAGCCGGTTCCTGGTTCCCCACTCCGCGACCATGTCCAGCGTCTCCTTTGCTGCCGTCTCGAGCTCTCGGCGAGACCGGGACTCGATCAGAATCGTCACATCATCCGCGTAGGCGACCATTCGGACGCCGCGGGGCAGTGGCAGCCGAAGCAAGTCGTCCATCAGCAGGATCCACAGAGCCGGACCAAGGACAGAGCCCTGCGGGCAGCCCATTGTAGACACCTTCCATACCACCCGGTTTCCGACGAACAGCCCGACTCGTCGGCGGGCAAAGTAGTCCGACAACATCTTAAAGATGTTGGGCGGATACCCCCCCCGCTTGACTTTCGTCAGTATCATCGGCCACCAGGCGTTATCGAAGGCGCCCGAGATGTCTAGGAATATGGCCTGCACATACTTGCCCGAGCCCCCCCTCGCGGCGCTCATGATATCGTTGAGCGCCGTGACGGTTGACCTTCCCGGAGAAAACCCGTGCTGGGCGGCAGAGATCTGATTGCCGATCGTCGGAGCGCATTTGAGCATTACGCGTTCCAATATTTTGCCGAGCACAGGAAGAAGCGTGATGGGCCTGTAGGCCTTTGGGTCGGTAAGGGGCTTACCGTTGCCCTTTGGCAAGACAAGAAGCCGACCCACCTTCCACACATCCGGAAACACGCCATCCAAGACACACTTGCCGAACACCGCGGTAACTTCCGCGGGGACGACAGCCCAAACATTCTTCACGATCCGCGCACTGATACCATCTAATCCCGGAGCCGTGTTAGGCAGGCTCCCGATTATGCCCCCCAAACTGTCACGGGACAGAGGAGGCGCAGCCTGACCTGACGGGGTGAGCGAGGCAGCGACCCGGATCTGCCTATGATAAGGCGTGTCCCGAGACCAGTCGTCATCAGGGCACAGCGCCTGCAACAGTCCCGTCGCCGCATCGCCCACTGAGGCAGCAAAGCCCTCCGCCAGTTTCGTACCATTAATGACCCGGGAAGGCGGCCTCAGCCTGCCACTGGCAGCTCGATATGCCAGCCCCCACGGGTCACTGTTGCCTGAGTCAGCAATCTTCCTAAAATGCTCAAGCTCCGCCTCCTCCATCGCCCTCCTATACCGTCCTCTTACCGTATGGAATTCATCTTTTAGGCTTTCCTCTTGCAGGCCCCCGACCTTACGCACACCCTGCCATTTACGCCTCGCCTTGCTATTCAGTTTCCGGAGCCTTTCGAGCTCCGGATTCCACCATTCATAGCCAGCGTCCTTTGGTGACCCTTTCTCTCCTAAGCACAAACATGCAGTGTCCACAATCACCCTAGTAAATTCCTTACAGACAAAGGGCGCTGGCTTGTTCAAATCAAGCCTGCCCATTCTCGCATGGATAGCCTGCCGGAAGCGTGACCAGTCCACCCCCCGATCCCGAAAGCGCACCGGCTCCTCGCCCGGCCCAGCGCTGTGGCTTGATCCCGCGCCCCCTTTCGTCCTTTCCACCTGGAAGGTGATGAGGCGGTGGTCACTGCAGCTGGCCCCCTCGTGGACCGTCCAGTTGCCAGTGCGAACGCTGCGCGTCGATAACGTGACATCAATATTGGACTCACTGTTCGGGCCACTGAAGGTGAATGGTTGGCCCTCCACGTTATGAACAGTGAGTCCGTGCACGGCAATAAATGCTTCAAGGCCCGCCCGCCTGTAATCCGCGTTATGGCCGCGGCCGATGTAGTGCCGCGGCAGGCCATGCCACATAGGCGAGTGGGTGTTGGCGTCTGCGCAAATAATGACGCGTCTCCCTCGCAGTGCTTGCATCACACCTTCCAGGTGGTGCAGGTGTCCGTCGATCGCCTCCGCATACTGAAAATACGCGGAGACAACGTGCAGGTCGCACTCCTCCAGGTGCGCCACAAGGCAGTGGTCGGTGGTGAGATGTTGCAGCACCGCGCAGGCCGTGCCGCTCTTGTGTATATACAGCCCTGCCTTAGCTGTTATCCCGCGCTGTATTATGTTGTCGGCCTGCGGGTACTGCTCCTGGAGGAGCACGACGTCCAGGCCCAGCTCTCGGCACACCGCGGGAAGCTCCCTCGTCGCGAGCTCAGACCCGGCGAGGTTAAGCTGGCCAATCTTAAGAACTCCTCTATCCATACTGAGTCATGGAAACGCTCCTCAACTCTGCGTATTGCCTCGCCGGGCAGTCTCGGGAGGCGGTCTTGTGGTCAGCCGCCCCCTTCTTCCCCAGTCGCTTGCACGTCGCGCAGCACGACGTGCCCGCCTTACATTCCTCACCGCGGTGGCCAGTCGCGCCGCAGCGCGCGCACGTTGTCTCCTTAGACCTGCAGTAGCGCTCCGGGTGCCCGTACTGCTGGCACTTGCTGCAGCAGGTCACGGCGACGTAATCGGTGACTTCCACCGCTTGCCATCCGATATATACTCGGCCCTTTTCCAATAGAGCCTCTCTCAGTTCCGCCGAGCAGCTGAAAATTGCAGCAGTGGCCGGCTCAGCGCCCCGCGACCTGTTCTTCTTAAATGCGCCAGCAGCCTCCTTCTTTAGTCTCGCAAGCGGCCACTTGGGGTCCTCCCGGAAGTTCTGGTCGTGGACCGCCAGTAGAATCTCTTCAAACGTTGGGTCTCCGTCAATCCTGTTGAAGCAGACTAATGGCTGCTTTCTTTTAGGTTCGGACACCCGGAGCGTAGCGGGAATCGCCGCCCGGAGTTTGGGGGTCATGTGGTCCATGGGCCTTTACGGGGCACCGGTGTGGGCGCGTTCCTTGAGGCGGCGACTAGCTCGCCGGTTGAACGCGTCCCAAAGGGTCATGGCCATCCGTATGATCCGAGGATACCGCACGGTCTCCGGTGAGGCGGCGAGCCACCTTGCCGGACTGTCGCCATGGGATCTGGAGGCAAAGGTCCTCGCGCACCTCCAGAGTTACCGCGCCTCTGGGCACTCAGGGCAGGAAAGGAACAGGGGTGGGTTTAAGTCAGTAAGAGTCTGACACGCCCTCCCGCTCCACCCAGAGCGGAGGAAGTCATAGGATGATTTTCAACTCCCAATTAATTAATAATTTTTATTTTAGATGTAAAACTTTTTTTTGTAACTTAAGGGTCTGCTACCGGCCAAGTGGCGCCCTCAATGAATAAAAATTCGTAGCATAGCATTGAAAATAAAAATTAAAGAAACCAACGTCATGTTTGTTACAAAGAGGATAAAGTATTTTTACGTTGTTAAAACAGGTCTCAGTTTTTGGTACTTTTGCCAACTACTATTTGATACCTTATGCTACGTTTTTTTATTCAATGAGGGCGCCACTTGGCCGGTATTCGGGCCTTAATGTGCTGTGCCCTATCAGGGTTCATAATTGTACTTACCTACTACAAGCTTTATGTAACATCTAAAATCACTGGAATGTATTAAATGAATAGGAATATGAGCTTTGCTGGGAACTGGAAATAATTTCAAAACCACTGGCCTATTTATTTATTTATTTTACAGTTCAAGGAAAACTTAGAGCTAAACATTTTTGCAAGATTAAGAGTAACAAAAATAAGGCCAATTAAAAATTGTCACAGATAGAAGAGAGCACATAAACAAAAACAAAAATATTTGATAAGGTAAACAGCGTTTTAAGTAACAACAGTATCGTAAGAAAGAATATACAGTTAATGTTATCAAAATAGAAATTACAAAGATTATTTTCAATTTTGAAATGCTAGTAAGTACTGAAAACTTGGATGTCGACACCCCGGCAGACAACATTATACGTATCTGCCTGCCTAGCGTTTTCCCAACTATCTTCGGGTCGGCGTCCAGTCTAACCGGATGCAGCTGAATACCAGTATTTTACATGGAGCGACTGCCTATCTGACCTCCATAACCCAGTAACTGGGTAATACGATACCCCTTGGTAAGACTGGTTGTCAGACTTTCAGGCTTCTTACGACCCGTAACGACTGTCAAAGATCCAGGATTGACAGCCGGGACCAACGGCTTAACGTGCTTTCCGAGGCACGGAGGAGACTCGGTATGTAAAGATGGACACCCATCCATGGACCAACCCCGGCAAGCGTAGCTTAACCTTAACCTTAACAACATTATACGTATGACTCGCTCTTATTTTGTCTGTAATTCGTTCTTACCACAGAAGTATGCAACAGACAGGGATTGCGCCAAAAAGTACAAGGAATCCGCAGTCCAATTTTGCATCCAATGACATCTCCCGCTCTAGGGTGGAGCGGGAGGGCGTAACAGACTCTTACTGACTAAAACCCACCCCTGTTCCTTCCCTGCCCTGAATGCCCAAGGGCGACGTAACTGTTTCGAATTTATCCTCAACCCCTGGGCAGGGAATTTAATATACCTCAAAAACTTTCTTTGTATGTCTAATCGATTGATGTATATTGTAATAGGGACTCCAAACTTAAGAGGCATACTCGAGATGACTGCGAACAACAGTACAGTAGAGATTAATGGAAGCAAACTTAGCACACACAACAAAACACTACAATTGTGAGACTTTCTTCCACAACGTATGTTTATCTAACATTAGCTGCATGCTTGTGTCACCGAAGAGCAGTGATTCTTAACCTTTTATTGATAAGGGACAATTAAACAAAATTTCTGTCTTTTTCATGGACCGCCAACCGCTTGGAGGTAATATGTTATCTATACATTTCTTTTTTCGGTGGGACTTGCTCAAAAGGTGCCCAGCCTTTAGGATATAATTATGTCCGGGGAGTGTGTGAGTACAGACCACTCCGGGTGCTTCCAAGGACCTCCAGTAGTTCACGGACCACAGGTTAAGAACCACTGCCGTAGAGGGACACATTAGTAAGAAAGCTCTAAGTGATTTGTTTAGCGAAGTCAAGTGTACATGAAAGCGGTGCCTTATTTGAATAATTTATTTTCTTTAACAGTTCCGAAAATGTCTTGCTTGATGCAACGCTAATTATGAAGGTTTTGACGTGATGTAGGAAGCTCGAAAGTAGCAATGTCTTTTAGGGACAAGTAATTTTTATCTGTAACTTAGTAAGTAATTTAACTGCTAACTGAACCTTTCTTTTTTTTGTTTACCTGGGGAAAGCTTCAAAAGTTGAGACCTCCCTAGTGGGGATTCTTATTTCACTAAAACCACTCCGGTGATCACCATCAGCACATGGAAGGGGCCCCCGTAACCTCTTAAAACACCACTCCGGAATTCCCTCTTGATTAGACCTCGTACGACCTCGTTAGGCGGCCTGCTCCTGGAACATCACGTTCTCACAGAAGGAGGCAAATCGCATCTAGTTTTCTGGCTCCGCCAGCATTGCTCTCACTACTGTTGGCAGAGACAGGTATCACCCGATCATAGCGACCAGGATCCGCCGTTCGACGGTACACTACTAACAGTACCTACTAGTATCTGTAGATTTCGAAGCATTTTTGACAATCTAAATAACACACCATATGACGTGTTTCATATTATTTCTTTAAATCTAGAAAACGATAAAATACACCTGATAAAACACGTTCCGCGCAGTTGACAAACACCTCCCATTGTCATATTTCACGACTTTTTTAACAGCATTTGCGAGCAAACTCCATAAAATAAACCTGCTAACAATGAATTGATAAAACACTTCATAAAAGCAGAAAAATATAAAGGAAACATAAAAATACTGCTCGGAGCGAGCGAGTGAGATACCTTTTATTCCAAACTGGCACAAAAACTCGGAAATTAAAAGAAAAAAACATCATATTTTTCGCGAAGCAAATAGATATGAATTTTTCCTCATAAAGTTAGAATGCAGGGCAACTATATATGTCGCGATTGTTTAGATTTTGAACATGTTTGTGCCAGAGTTACATGGCAGTGTGGACATAATTTCGTTCTCATTTTTATTTTGTTGTTCAAACTTTGTTGGACGATGCGCGAGTTGTTTAAATAGTCTTTTCCGTTTTATTTTGAAGCTACATGGTTGCTTTCAAATATGGGTTATACAGCCTGGTTCCATTAACATAATCAAGGTTATTACTATGGCATTTGATTGTATTATTATATTAGTACATTGAGAATATTTTTAACTCTTGAATAGTCTTTTCACTAAGCCTACCGCAGACTTTTGATGTCTAAATTATTCTGATAGTCATATAGATGACGATACCTCTAGATTAGTGTAATTTACTTCGTAATAAGCACCCTACGCCATATTGATGCAAAAACTTCAGAACCTATGACAACGCTGGCCAGACAAAACGATCTGGATAACGTTTGATGTGAAAAATATACAGCAAAATCGACTCCCACTACGCCGCCGCTCTCAACTCCCTTCTCCCTAGAAACATCTATACGAAAAAAGTAACACACCATCACCAACAACAACAACCAACAACAACAACAACGAAAAACAACAACCAATAACAACTACAACACCAACCACAATAATTTTGAATTCTAATATTAGGTAAAATAGATGTTTAACATATGCCGTGATGGTAAACTTTTTTTTTTATAACACTAACCTTAGTTATTGTGTATAGTTATATTAAAATATAACTACCTACAATAGTAACTAAATATGTACATATAACCTGTATACGTTCATATATCCAAAAACAAAATACACTTAGG
The DNA here is from genome assembly GCA_951329385.1 of Polia nebulosa. NCBI lineage: Eukaryota > Metazoa > Arthropoda > Insecta > Lepidoptera > Noctuidae > Polia > Polia nebulosa. The sequence continues at coordinate 23,585,377 of OX589611.1, read as the reverse complement.
CGTTGAAGTACTCCTCCACATCACTGTCATCTGAGCAAGCCGGAAACCCAGAAGACAGGCAGCATCGCCACGTTGAATGGCAATGGTTATTTTTTGGTCATCACGCAAAGTGTTAATCAGTCGGCGAGAAATATCTGTGAAAAGTTAACGTACAGTTGGACTCGTAACCGAACATTTCGACCCCAAATGGCTCAAAATGGTAATTACTACGAATTCATGGGATTGGCATGCCCTAACGAAATGTCACGCGATCGTTTTAGAATTTCTACAATCACTGCTGATAAAATATCACTTTGTCTAGACCCCAGGAACCTCTTCCTATCCAAGGCGAAATAACCTAAACAGTAAAGAAAATTCTAGACGACCCATTTCCCCGAAAATTGTCGCAACAATTTCGCACTGACGCAGCTAAATAAAAACATTATTTACTATAATTCGCCGGCGTACCTCCAAGGCTTCAAGGTAGCCGTGACAATTAATACAATACGATTTGGCAACCAGTGGCACCGCATTGCGACAAATGTTGGCCGAATACCCTAACTTGCTGCCTCATCAAAATATTTTGTATCAGATATTGAAATAAAATGCTCTTGAATTCTGTGCGGAGTTCTCAGAGTAGGCATAAACTGCTCGACTCGAAAATGACGTCAGTCAATCTTCCTAGCCTTTTCGCAGTTATGTTGGGTTCGGCTTCCAGTGTAACCAGATGTAGCTGAGTACCTGTATTTTACATGGAGCAATTGCTATCTGACCTCCGCAACCCAGCAACTGGGTAACATTAATCTCTCTAAGACCGGTGTCAGTTTTTTTTTGTCTTCTGGTTAACGAAATGACGGTCAAAGAACTATAAATGACAGGTGGGACCAACGGCTTAACATTAATTCTGAGGCACTAAGGAGTCTCGGCATGTAATGGATGATCACTGGTTACCCATTCACGGACCGACCTCGGCAAGCGTTGCTTAACCATAAAGATCTACTTGTGTGACTGTTATTACTTGTATGTATATCTCGTATATATTTATATCAGGTGTAAAAAGACAGTTTCCGAAGACGAAAGCCACATATTCTACCTATTATTTGGATATTATTTTTCACTAGACTATACCTGAGAATCCACTGGTTCTGGAGATATTGAAGGCCAAAGCGCCAATTTTTTTTTTACTTACTCGTAATAGGAAAATGAATTTCAAGTGTTTTTGCTAAACTTTTTTCCAAACAATCATTTCCTGAATTTTCGATATTTTTTTCGAAATTTTAAAATTATGCATTTGCAGTTATAGAAACGCAATTAATATCAAACGTATCAGACAAGTTTAGTACCTATGTGGCTTAGAGCGAAGGCACGGGGTTTAACTGCACTCAGGCAAGTGGAGTTCGCGTTACACTGCGCGCAATAAAAATAAGTTTTTTTTCATACCTAAAAATAAAAGTCGTTTTCCAGCAATAATTTTTGCGCAAAGGTACTTTGCGCAGTTGACGGTTAAGTGATGTGTCTTTTTACACACTATATTTATAATAATATATTCATTCGAATATGACGTGTCTGTTCCATATATGTTCTATGGTGATGTTAAGTGTACTAATGGATTAGGTAGATGGTTAGCAGAATCAGAACTCTAGGGATTGTGCGGTTGATACATCTAAGAGGATGATGTACGTATATAGAACTAAAAGGGGTATGTCGAAGTAGATGAATATGCGTATATAGAATTACAACGGTTATATTGAAGTAGATGTTGATGTGGTGAGCCTGTAATATGGCTATATATATAGGATGTTAAGTGTTGCTACTTTGAGATGGTATACCTAGGTTTTGGTAACCTTTAAAGGCTATTTGTCAAGGTGTTTGTAAGAGCCTTCAAAATATTGTTATACGGTAATAAGTTTCATGATCATGGAGAAAGATTATAATTTTGGGAATACTAGTATCACATGAGCTTTTCCTTAACGAAATAGTAGCAAAATTATGAGTTACCATTAATGGAATATAAACTTTGAATATAAACTACTCAAAACAAAATAGGGCCCACCTCGAATCAGTCACTATTTTGGTCTAAATAAAGTTATCTGTGTAGTTGTTGACAAAGTTATGGTTTGAACCGCCAAGGTGACATGTTTAAGAGTCCTTATCAATATTTATTCCGACAACATTCATATTGATTTCAAGAGGGTAGCTAAAAAAGTGAAGTACTCTAAAAAAACATCGAATGCACAAATTCTCAGTCACTTAAGTTTTCAGTCTACACCAAACGCTGTTGTGGAACACTCACGTTTTTAAACATTTTGTTTGTTTCCTGTGTTAGTTGTGATCACTATGCCTGGTTCTCGACGACATATGGACATGGAAACCGCTGCAAGAGCAGTATCTTTGCTACAAGAGGGACAGTCTCAGAGATCTGTGGCTATACACCTCGCTGTATCGCGACGAGCGATCTGAAACGTTTGGGAACGGTATGAGGAGACCGTAAGTGTAGTTAGGAGACCTGGCACAGGAAGAGTTAGGGCTACAACTGCCCAGGAAGACCGATACCTAAGGTTAACCGCACGTCGGGAGCGTACTGTAACCGCTCGGACCTTACAAACTCGACTACGGCAATCTACAGGGACGAGAGTCAGCGATCAAACCATTCGGAATCGGCTTCACGAAGGTGGACAACACTCCAGAGTACGTGCTATTCGACTAAAACTAACGAGGGCTCATCGTGCAGCACGCTTAAGGTACGCCCGGGAACATTTGGAATGGACTATGGATAACTGGAGGAATGTGCCTTTACGGACGAGTGTAAAGTGAAGTTTTACAGTGACGACAGACGGATACGCGTGTGGAGAAGAGAAGGGGAACGTTTTTCTGAACCATGCGTGCATGGAACAGACCGATTTGGGGGTCCCAGTGTTATGGTATGGGGTGGAATTAGCTTACACGGCAAAACAGAGCTGGTAATTCTGAATGAAGGTACCGTAACCGCCGCCAGTTACATCGAGCAAGTAATCCGGCCACATGTCATCCCATTTTCACAAAGAGTGGGCAATAACTTTGTCTTTATGCATGACAATGCTCGCGCACACACAGCCCGCACTACACAAAGAGCACTCTCTGAAGCCAATATCACCGTTTTGCCATGGCCAGCAATAAGTCCCGACCTCAACCCTATCGAACATTTATGGGATCAGCTCAAATGACGCCTGAAAGAACATTACAGTGATGTGAACAGCCAGCAGGAGCTCATTAACGCTTTGAAAGTCTGTTGGGAACAAATACCGGAACTAAACGTAACTCACTTGATTGAAAGTGTCCCAGATAGGCTCAGAGAGTGAATACGGAGCAGAGGAGGACCCACTCGTTATTAAAAAATAACAAGCACCATATTTTTTTCCAAAATAGTTGTGCTTTACAAGATTATGTTTTTCCTTAATTTTGTGTAATTTTTCCTAAAAACTGTTATTTTGTGTTTTTATTAAACAAAATAAACAAATGTTTCTATTGTTCATGTTTACACTATTCCTAAATGCTCACTTGAAACTTGTGTATTCATAAAAACTGAATGTTTTGGTTCAATTTTAAGTTGCAGCAAAAAAACATGGTGGGCCCTATTTAGTTTTGAGTAGTTAGTTAGTAGATGAATGATTGACAACTAATTTTTGAGGGAAAACTACGAGTAATATTATAAATATGTTATATCGATTATTGGTAGGAGGTAGTTAATCTATTGAAGTATCTAGTATTACGATTACGAAAACTCTTTCACCTATAAAAAGCTGTTGGGAGCAGTGGTGGCCCAGTGGTAACTTACGTGCTGTAGGACTCATGCAGGCACTTTACTTTGAGTAAATTATTTCATCATCACTGCTTTCAAAACGGTGAAGGAAAACATCGTGATAAAACCGGAATGTTCCAGAACCAAAATTTCGATGACATGTAACATCCACCAACCCGCACTGGGCCCGCGTGGTGGATTACGAACCATTCCCTAACACAGAGAGGAGGCCTATGGCCCATAAGTGGGAACTTTAAAAGGCTGATAAATCTTATATGTTATGCCTCTGATGGTCGGAATTGGGTAGAGTTATTTAAATACTTATACTGATTTCATACCGCGAAAGAATAAAGTGGATATGCCTCAAATCCCGAGATTAATTTTAAAGAGCAGAAAAATCCCGCGATTTATTAAATAAAAAAGCTATTTACTTTTACACAATTTAAACCACTGCACGCGCGGCGCTACCAAATTTACGTAAACGAAATCGGATGTTCGAAGTTGCAAAATTCCAATGCGCAGACGCGCGTTGTTACTACTTTTGTAGTTCACACAACATAGCTTGTGAGAACAAAAGAAAACAATAGAAAAATTTATTATTATTTATTTGTAATATTGTTGGCCATACGGGATTGTCCATTAGAAATCCCGGGAAGATCCATATTAATATCAACATTTCGATGCAAGTAAATAAATAAGTCTACCTACTTCCGATCTCTGGTTATGATGGAAAGCTATTATGCACGATTCCTGTAAGACCAAAAGAGCGAAGACGCAGAAAAAATATAGTCGTAAATACTAAAACAGTAGACGAAACAGCTGTCGACAAAACGCGCAGGAAAATTGCAAGAGTTTTTCTTACAGCATATAATATTTATACGCTACATGAGGAACATTGAGTCAATATCGCCTTATGTCACTCTCAAGGTTCAATTCGAAAGTTTCCGAGAGTTGAGCGCTTACCCTGTTCGCGGATCAAATAAAGAAAGTCGGCTTAAAAGTTTGTATTGCATGCAAGTTTTAGTTGGTCTTTATGTCGTTTTGTTTGAACGTTTTTGTGTTCGTTCCTTGTTTATTATTGTAAGGTTACAGGGGAGAGAACCGATTGACCTATTGGCTCGATTTTTCCTGGTACAGTTTATTTTTAGGGTTCTGTACCCAAAGGGTAACCAACTGCGCTGTCCGTCTGTCTGTCAACGGACTGTATCTCACGATCCGTATAAGCTACACAGTTGAAATTTTCACAGAATGTGTATTTCTATTGCCGCTATAACAATAAATATTTAAGATAGATTAAAAATTAAAGCACAAAACAAAGAACCAATTGAAATATTCGATGGCAATTCAGCTAACTGTGACTTAGTATCGAGTTACAATATAATAAGAGAAAGAGGCCAGTCATCATCATCAACATCATTTCAGGTGAAAGACGTCCACTGCTGGACATGGGCCTCCCCCAAGTGTCGTCACAACGACCGGTCCTGTGCGTCTCGCATCCATCGGTCCACCTTGTAGGAGGCCTTCCAACACTGCGTCTTCCGGTACGTGGTCGCCACTCCAGAACTTTTCGGCCCCATCGATTATCTGTTCTGCGAGCAATGTGCCCTGCCCACTGCCACTTCAGTTTGGCGATTCTAAAAGATGAGAAGAGGGTAGTAAACATACATATATATTCAGTCCTTTGTGCATGGAGAATAACAGGCTAGCAGCTAGCTTATACAGGTTTGGTTGTCACTGGCGTAGGCCGTTACTTAATGGGTATGTCTGTTCTGCGTCAATACTAGAAAGGTGGAATTGATTTCATCATCATCATTGCCAGCTCTGGATGGAAATGCAGGAAATGGAACATGGACAGCTCAATTAACCGCCTCATCTAAATCTCGAAGCAAAATATTCCTATAATATGCTATTTCTGACAGATTTTAATTGAAATTCCTCATTACTTCCATGTTCTTGACATTCTAACGGTTATGTTCCACCCTTCAGCCCTAAAGAATGATCAAAATTCTTCTCCATCTGCATTATATATTATTCTACTTCATAGTCAGGAGAATGTATGAGAGTTGTATTAGAGTGGCGACCACAATATCTGGTGTTGTACCGTTTAGTTTAAACGTTCGTAGAGATTTATCGATGGACCGCCACGTACCGCACTGCGCCAGACGGGACCGCGGATTAGTGATGTGACTCAAATATCGATACATTTTGGTGCGTTTAAAAAAAATGAATAAGGATTTCGAAAGAGAAACTACTTTTCCGGATGACATACGGTGTAGCTTCAGACTTGTTATACAGAAACCTATATTTATGATCCAACCCTTCTCTAAAAGTGTCGTAAAAGGCGACTTAGAAATTGATTTATGGATTTTGCTCCCAGAGGCCTCATAATGTTGATTTAGGAAAACTATTAAGGCTATGCTTTTCACTTTTCGTTTTTGAGCTTTAACGACGAAATAAATCTTTTTACTAGTATGTGCTTATCAGTACACCAGCTACACCAAAAAATTATCTACATAAAGCCTTAAATCTGTCAATATACGGGCGTACAACGACTCCCTGTGATGAGTCAAATAAAGCTACCCACTGCGACAGCATAAATAATAATAATAATAATAAAGCCCATTTATTTCCAATCTACAAATTGTTATTACATGCATTAAAAAAAATATATATATGTAAAATAAGCTTTAAACGCTATCGCTGCTGTTTTCCATAAAGTTGATCGGAACCCCTTCTCGGGTATAGGCCTCCTCCAGCTTTTTCCAGACCTCTCTGTCTACTGCTTTCTTTCTCCATTCGCTTCCTGCTATAGCTTTTATATCTTCTATCCACCTTTTTCTTGGACGTCCGCTTCTTCTTTTTCCCGTTGGTCCTTCCCACCTAGTAGTCTCAAATGTCCATCTTTTGTCTGTGCATCTTCCTATATGTCCCACCCACCGCCACTTTTGTTTTAGGGCATAGTCTAAGGCATCTACAACTTTCGTTTTTCGTCTTATTTGTTCACTTTTTACTTTTTGTATTCTTCTTATTTTTAGTATACTCCTTTCCATTGCTTTCTGGCATGTTATCAGTTTAGTTTTGATTTTTGTGTTATAAGTCCACGTTTGGCAACCATATGTGAGAGTAGGCAGAACACAGGTATCTAAGACGATTTTCTTTAGGTGGAGGGGAAATTCCCCTTTCAGGATTTCCTTCAGGGACCAAAACTTTTTCCAACTCATGTCAATACGGCGCTCGACCTCTTGTTCTTCATTGTTATCTTCGAAAGATATTTGTTTACCTAAATATACGTAGCTTTTCACATATTCAAGCGGCTCCCCATTTAGGTATATAGCATTAGCGTAGCTGTTTGTCAATACTTTCGTTTTGCTCTCGTTCATTATTAGGCCAACTTTTTCGCTTTCTTCGTTTAAAGTGTTTATCATTTCTTCTAGCTCTTTCCTCGTTTCAGCGAATAGAACAATATCGTCCGCGAATCTGAGGTGAGTAAGTCGGTATTGGTTGATTCTAATCCCTTCAGACTGCCAGTTGAGATTATCAAAAATAAGCTGTAATACTGTTATGAATAGCTTAGGTGAGAGGGGGTCTCCTTGTCTGACTCCTCTACAGATCGGTATATCAGGACCTCGTGTCTCTAGTTTGACTTGGCTTACGCTACCCTCGTAGATGCTTTTCAGTACCCTTATGTAGTTTTCGTTTATGTGATACCTATTCAGTGCTTCCCAGATAGTATCATGAGAAATCGTGTCGAACGCTTTGGCGTAATCGATGAAAGCAATATATAGTGGCCTATTGAACTCCTTATACTTCTCCATCACCTGTTGCACTACTTGTATGTGGTCAGTTGTTGAAAATCCGGAACGAAACCCCGCTTGTTCTACCGGCTGGAACTTATCGATCTTCGGGCTCAAACGGCTTTGTAGGGTTGATGTGAACAATTTATACACACTTGAAAGAAGGCTAATAGGGCGGTAATTAGCGATGTCTCGAGGGTCTCCCTTCTTATAGAGAAGGATTATGTCGGATCTTTTCCACTGTTCCGGTACCTGCCCTGTGTTGAGAACCTTGTTGAATAGGTACGTAAGTGGGCGGGCTAGAAGGGCAGCGCCAGCTTTTAGGGCTTCATTTTGTATGCCGTCAGGACCTGGGCTTTTATCGGCTTTGAGTTTTTGGATGTGTTTGATAACTTCTGTTTCGTCCACTGGTAGTAAATCTTCGATGTCTTGAGAAATTTCCGCTGTTTTATCGGTTGTAGTGGTGCAAGAAATTGAGTTAGGTGCTTTGTCATATAATTGCTTGTAGAAATCTGAGGCGCATTTCATAATGTCTTGTCTAGTTTTAGTTTCTTCTGACTTTGTTTTTAAGTTTTGAATCCAGTTTTTGTGCGTGGTTAATTTCTTGTAGGCTTTTTTCGTGCTTCTGTATTCTTTTAGGTTAGCCTGTATTATTTTATTTCTATGGTATTTGTAGTCTTTATCAATGGCCTTGCTTGTAGCTTTAAATAATCTACTTAATTCTTCTTTCGTTTCTTTAGTTTTGTGTTTAGTTTTCAAAAGTTCAGTTCGTCTTGTAAGAAGAGTTCGAGAAGATTCACTAAGTATTTTGTCGATAGTTCTTAATTCCTTATTTTGTCTACATGCAAGGCTGGTGTTGATAATGCTAGCTAGTTTGTTGTAAAAAGTTTGAACATCTTCTTCTTCGTGCTGCTTTTCCAGTTGACTTATGTTGATCGCAAGGTTTTTTAAATATGACGATATGTCCTCATCCGTCTTTAGCTGCATAGTAGCTTGCGCTTTGAACGATTTTCTACTCTTTTTGCCTTGGTCTAGTATGTAAGTAGCTCTAACCAAGCGATGGTCCGATCTGAATCCAAATCCATGTAACACTTCTACGTTTCTTATCTTCGTTGGGTGGTTCGATAGAATGAAATCTATTTCGTTTTTTATGTTACCAGAAGGGGAGAGCCAGGTCCATTTACGATTTGCTCGAGCTTTAAAAAAAGAGTTCATGATTGACAGTTTATATTCCAATGCATATTGAATTAGTCTCTTTCCTCTTTCATTTCTTTTTCCGTATCCAAATTTTCCTAAAACAAAGTTTTCCCTGTCTTCTGTTTTCGACTGGCCAATCTTTGCATTAAAATCTCCGATAACTAGGATATTTTCTCCTGCCTGGTCTTGAGCTACCTGTAGACTTTCATAAAACGAGTTGATTTCTTCATCTGTGGCCTTTTCAGTCGGTGCGTATACTTGTATTATTGTAAGTATTTTGATGTCGAATTTCATTTTTAATAGAGCAACCCGATCTGATAACGCTGAGAAACTTAGTATTTTATTTTTATGTTCTTTTTTTATTAAAAAGCCAACTCCGTAGAGGCCGAGTGTTTCACCCTTGTAACAGAATATGTAATTCTCATGTTCTTCAATTACACAGCCCATTCTTCTTACCTCTGCCAGGCCAAGTATATCAATTTTTATTTTTTGTAACAGATATGTCAATTCTATAAAGCTTTCCGTTGTTGCTAGAGATCTTACATTGAATGTTCCAATCTTGAGTATTTGTTGCGGGTGTTTAATTACTCCACTTGTTTTTTCCATGCTTGCTGGAGGGTTATGGTCTTGTTCCCCCACGGGGACCAGCCGGCTTGGGGGAGAATGTTTCTTTACTTTTGTTTCATGTTTTTTATTAGGTTTCTGTTTCCGATCATCGGTAGCTAGTTGCTATTGCTTCGTTGTAGTTGGGATTGTTGAAAGAGAGTGGGATCGTCCCCTCATGATGTCGAATGCATTTATTCTGTTGTTCTTAGTTGAACTCAGCGTTTTTTGTTTTCTTGGCTGTAATTCGGCCTGCGGTGAGGTGGATACCTCTCTCTTCCTTTTATCTATAGCCCTTGAATTTTCCTTTACAATGAGTTTATCATATTTTATGTATGCGAAGTTCCCTTTTTTCCTTTCTTCCATTAGTTTGGGCTGCAGGGACTTTCTTATTTCTAAAGTTTCTTTTGAGTAGTCTTCCGTTAAATAAAACTCCTTTAATTTCTTTTTGTTCTTCAGAATTTCGTTCTTTTTCCAGCCACTGACTAATGAAAGGAGCGTAGGCCTCGGTTTATCATTTTTATTCTTGTTGCCAATCCGATAGATTTTATTTATTTCAGAGTTTTCTATAGTTATGTCTAATTCATTCAAAAAACATTTCTTAATATTTTCAATTAAATCAAGTGTCGACTTCTCCTCTTCCGCTAAGCCATGAATTATTATATTATTGTTTTTCTTATCTCTCTCTAAAAGCTCCACCTTCTTTGTCAGGTTTTCCACTTTAAGTTTCAACCTTTGGTTTTCTTCTAGGACAGGTTTTAATTTTTCATCCATTTTATCTAGTATTGTGTTGGTAAGTTCAATTGTTTGATTCTGCATTTCTATTTTCATCTTGTCAAATAACATTTGGAATTGTTCTTCCATGTTTTTCTTTTTACGTGTAATGGAGTCTTTTTTTTTTTTTCTTGTAACACTGAGGTGGCACTCAGATGTGACGTTTAATCTGACAGCTACTGTCACAGCTGACTGATGTGATCGTTATGTTGTTTTACTCAATGGATAAAAATCTAACCTCAAAGTTTCGCCGGCGTTATTTCTTCAATTTTTCGTGATAATCCAGCAAGTAATGTGATGTTTATTACTAATTAACACTCAGTCACACTTAGTTCTATGTTTCGATATAATGTAATTGTGAGGACTGTGGCTTTATACTATATATTTGCAATGATTTTACGGAGCGCTGACACTGTACGTGGCGACAGCATAGCCTATTAAATACTTTGTCAAATATTTTTTATCGATATTTGACATAAGCGTGACCTCGAGCGTCCCATCCCTATTGAGCTCAGTCGGCGGAGCCCGGGACGCTCATTCACAAAATGGAATGTTATTATATTAGGGAAGTTATTTTGCATACCAGAAAGTATTATTTATGTTCAGACTTTTGCTCTTTTTGTGGTGAGCAGAGGTCGGGGCTTTAAATAGTTTTGTTATAGTTTGATGTAGAGCGTCATATGCTGCGTTATTTGTGATGTGGAGATTTATTTATTTATTTGGAAACTCAACAGCTTATTTTAAATTTACATGAGTTATGAATGTTCACTTCACTATCAATGCACAGCCCAATGCAGTCGAAATAAAAAGAATAAAAAAAAAAAATAGCATCTTAAAGTCTGCATACACTGCACACCGCTAGCGAGGTGATGACAATTATCTCTTAAGCCAATAACAGAATTTCACGGCATTGATAAAGCTATGTTAACTAGAAAGTGGCGAGAAGAAAAAAAGAAACAAAAAAGAAAATTTGTAATATTGTAACAAGTGCAGTTAATAATAATAATGTGGGATTGTTGATACATTAAATCATCAGTTACAAGGTTTGTAAATAATAAGGCAAGTGTGTAAATATTAATTGAACAAAAACGAAAACAAAACTTTGTGAAATCTAAAATTGTGAATATATATAACTCAGCAATTAGAACGTGCTCAGTTGCTGACGTGCTGAGATGCTTGTGAGAAGCCTTAGTCCATGGATGGATGTCCTTTAGCTTACATTTTGATGACGTTGTCTTCTTCTTTTCGCTTTTCAGTTTTGCTTTTTCATTTACATCTTCAAACAGACCTATTATTTGAACAGTTTGGTTTGCTCCTACCATTTATGTTTTTCACTCTCGAAGATGAACGCAATTTTGGATTTTAATCCAAATAATAAATCAAATTTAATAATAATAATTTTGGATAGGTTTTTAATTGTGTCTGCTAATGAGGGGCTTGACAGGAAGCCTATAATGTTTCCATTGGTGGTAAAAGTCTCCTCTCTAGGAGAAGGAGTGCGCCATAATCCGCGCAGGTCCAGTGCGGGTTGGCATTACGACATTATCAGTGTTTTTTGGTCCCTAGATAACACTGACTTCCTGAAAATTGAAGTAGTAAATATAGCAGAGCGTGAGTCTTCTAACAACTAAATAGAACAGATGCATTCGACCACAATCCAGTTACATTCAACACGTTGGCATAAAAACGGACTAACAAATTCATATCACGGCCTTGCATAAAAACCGAGGTTTTATTCAGTGCTGGATTAACCACGTAGCAAGAGTAGAAAATGCTACGGGCCCCATGCATTGGGGGGCTCTGGCTTGGACGGACAAAAACAAGTAATTTATACCGTTTAAAATCGAATCAATTTTGGATTATGCATAAAGACAATGTAGGCAACAGACTGCCTATGGACCCATCGCTACCTAGGGGCCGCGCGGCCTGTGAGAAAAATAAGTCAAAGAACTTTTAATTCGTTATGTATAATTTTACAAGGATTTAGGGCCACTTGGTAGAATTTGCTACAGGCACCCAGGCAGCTTAATCCGGCACCGGTTTTACTAGGTTAGCATATACTATGGAAGCCTCTTGCTCTGAGCAGTGGCAGTCAATATTACTTGCTTTTGCTAGTGGCTTCACTCGCCATTTGCGAGACTTATGGGAATGTTCTCATGAAATAATTTGCTATATTTTTTACGTTCTAACGGGTTAAAGGAAAGCTACATATGTGGTCCACCTGTTTTCCAAGTTTTAACCAAATCTTTTTCGATGAGGTGTGAGTGATTACCAAAATTCTAAACATTCGAACATTGTAGCTTGGTTGTAGACTTTCAACTTGTAAATTGTATAGTTTCGGCCAAAAATTAGCCGAATAAAGTAAAAAACAAAAGGTAGTAAGTAAACTTGCGTGTTTGAGCTGATGGTTGTGATGGATACCTAAATATTGGCTTTCTCATTCTTCTATGTGTATACTTGTAGTCATCGTTTTATTGACTTATTTAATCGTTTATGAACGTTAGGGCTGAACTTGCAATAGTCAAACGTAAAAGTTTGGCGAGTTTAAAAATAAGTTACACCTCTTTATTGTAATTTCATTAAATAAAAAAATAAAAAATAAAAAAAAGTCTGAAAAGTTTTAAATCAAAAAAATTATTTACGTATTTTTTTCTGTTACCACGTATTTCTTTCGGTTTTGATCGAAACTGAAAGGAAAGCCAAACATTCGGTTTCAGTTAAAAGTCGTGTGTTGGTCGGACAATAATATTTAAAATATTAGTAGATATAATTCTGATGTCGTGAGGAAAGTGTTGTGTATGGATGTAGATGGCTATAAGAATAGGGGAAGGCCAAATAAACGATGGATGGACATTTCACACCATCGTTACCCATATCCTCTTTCATTCAAAACGGTATGAAAGAGGATATGGGTAAAAAGGGGATGACTACAGAGATAACGACTAATAGAGCAGTGTGGAAGAAAAAGACATGTTACACCCCAAATAAATTGGGATAAGGGCAGGAGAATGATGATGATGATAATTATGATGCAAATAACTTAACAAACAAACTCAATATCATTGCAAATATGTGCCTCGGCGTATAAAATATGTTGGTGATATGAATAAATCATTTTTAAGGAAAGTTGATCGAATGTTTTATCCTCTCTTTCAACAGCTCCATTGCATTTATTAATTACTAGCGACCCACCCCAGATTTGTACGGGTACAAATTATACACGTACACCTTCATAATGAATCACTCTCTCTATTGGTGGAAACCGCATGAAAATCCGTTCAGTAGTTTTTGAATTTATCGCAAACAAACAGACAGACAAGCGCGACGGGGGTCTTTGTTTTGTAATAAATATGTGGTTTATCTATCTAAACATTTACAATAGTGGTACTATGTGAGCAGTGGTTTCCCAGTGGTAATAAAGGCCGCGACTTACAAGTCGACTTATAGTCGTTGTCGTCTTACTTTACTTATAGGTCGTGACTTCGAACCCAACCAGGTACTTTAGTTTGTATTAATTATTTGATCACCACTGCACTCAAAACGGTGAAGAAAAACATCGTGAGAAAACTGGCATGTCCTAGAATTAAAAATCCGAAGACATGTGATACTACTAACCATCATTAGGCCCGTGTTTTTTTTTTTTTTTGGGGGATGGGAAATCATCCTATGACTTCTTCCGCTTTAGGGTGGAGCGGAAGGGCGTGTCAGACTCTTACTGACGAAAACTTACCCCTGCTCCTTCCTGCCCTGAATGCTCAGAGGCGAGGTAACTCTTTTGAATTTATCCTCCACCCCCGGGCAGGCATCGGCCACGACGGCCCCGTCGTGTTTGCTGACAACTCTTTGAGGCGCACGAGGAACACTACGCGCCGTCGACTCTCGGGCCTGGTGCTGATCGGGCGGCGAGTTACCCACTACTCGCCGTCCGCAGGCCCGGGTCTACGGTGGCCGGAGACCGTCTCGCGGCGCCCGAAGCCCCTGGCGTTTCCTGCGGCGGCTGCTGCTGAGGGCGTTAGGGCGACTCTGCCGTTGTTGAGTCCCCTCACGTGTGCCGCCTCCCTCTTCGCGAGCAATTAGGCCCGTGTGGTGGGTCACGGCCCACACCCTCTTACAGAGAGGAGGCCTGTGCCCCAGCAGTGGGGACATTAAAAGGCTGATGATGTGATGTGATGTGACCAGTGGTGGCCTTGTGGTAATGGCTCCGACTTGCGTGTTGTAGAACTCGTGCAGGCACTTTACTTTGTGTGAATTATTTCATCACCACTGCTTTCAAAACGGTGAAGGAAAACATCGTGAGAGAACATGTTCTAGAACCAAAAATTCGAAGACATGTGACATCCACCAAACTGCATTGGGCCCGCGTGGTGGATTACAGCCCACACCCTCTTACAGAGAGGAGGCCTATTCCTCAGCAGTGGGGACATTAAAAGGCTGATGATGATGATGATCAGTGGTACATAGGCGGACTTAATGCAACAAGGCGTTCTCTACCAGTCAACCTTTAGGCTAAAGAGACTCAACGTAAGGAAAAAACAATAGAGTTATATTCTATTCTATTCCCTTTAATTTCTAAAAAAAATGTTTTCACATGTACGCTTAGCTTAACACAGTGGCAAGATGACGTCACAGACATGTGGGTTCCATTTTACGTCTAATTGGATTCCGTATGTAAATGTATGCGGTTTCATTTATTAGTGGCTCAGATGGAAGAGCTTGTCATATGGTGCTTTAAGGGGTGAACACGGAAATTAATGAGGAATATAGGCAGGGGTGAAGGTGGTTTTGTGAAGGAACTATAGGTGATATCCCAAAAGATAGAAAAAGCATCGAGATAATGCTGTAGGTGGTAGGTGCTCTATATATGTAGCAGATGTTGGGAATAGTACATTTTGATGGCAAGTGGGTAAAGTTTATTATTGCAGCTGAGGTAGAATACACGCCCGAACCTTTTTCCGCACGTGGGCAATGACGATTGGCACGTGCGATTACAAGCCAATTTTTATTTCAGGACGACGTTTTTCAACACACTGCTTCATAAACATAATACTTAGGGATTGCTTTTCACGCGCCATGGCCCGGCCTGCCGCGTGACCTGTGGGTGCTGTCCCACAACCAGTCTGATACAATAAATATAATAAATTGTGGCGGTGGCGGGCTGCCACACTAGTGTGAAATACATTGGAAGCTTAATAGCAGTATGGGTACAAGTGTGTTTAAAACAGAGAGAGAGAGTATTTTCGTAATCGAATCAGGAATTTCAAACATTCATTTCATTACAAAACCTCATAAGTGAACTAATCCTTGGTATCACTGTTTTTTGTTGGAGTATCTATGGATTCCAAACCAAAGCAGTATGATATTGGAGTACCAAAAGCACAACACAAACAAACCACTTTATCATAATCGATATCTGCAGGTGAAGTACAATCCAAAATATATGAGTACGAGTCACATAATACATACTTTAAGCTCCGTGATACGCAGATAAAAAAGGGGTTATATAGCTCTTGCTAACAACCTTTTCCAACAATGACCCATTGTGTTTTTAAGCTCACATTCCTAAATATGGCTTCAGGATTACGCCCCTAACATTTTGGGACGGCACTAAAAAGGTGCGTTATATACCTACATGTACCTATAATTTAACTATTCGTCTTTACACCTCGATAATATCGTCGTAAACCGACAAAATGCCGCCCGGGCCGCGCTTGCTATTCAGAGCCCGCAAATCCGTTGAATCTCACCAATCCCTCATTAATATACAATTCTTTTCTTTTCAGGCGGGAAAAATCTAATAAGGGGACAATGGCCGGCTCCCGTGAGAGATTGCTCTATGAAAGGAGGTCTGATTACGAATATGAATATGAATTCAGACGCCGATATGAACCGTACGACAGGGAGAGCGTCAGGGATACCAATCGATACCGGCAGGAAAGGAGACGTGATCTACACGAACGACCTCGGCGCAAGAATGGCTATGTGTATGAAGATATATACTCCGACTTCGACGAAGCACAAGGTCGATTATCTCTGTTCAGACCTATTAGACCTGAGTACTTGAACCTCCCGACGACTTACGACATTAAATACAACTCGCTGCCGAGAAATTATTATAACTACGAAGACAGGAATAACCGGAGGTACAAGAAGGATCATTACGACTTTAGAATCGAAAATGAGCGACGAACGCGGGAATCTTATGAATCGTATAGGAAAGCTGTCGAATCTAGACCAAAAGAAACGAATTCTAATCTAAAGAATCCGACAAAACCTACAATTAATTTAACTAATAACTCAACAAAAAATACTTTAAACGCTCCAACGAATTCTAGTTTGAAACAACCGAAAAACGTTGCAGTTTGCAAGCCGCATCGAATATCAGACAAGACTGCACGCTATTGGACGACTGACCCGCCCGAGCGAGGTCGAAATCGCCCGAGAAAATCCGAAGAGCCGAAAAAGAACGTCAAATTCTCCGAAGTGTCAGGTTGCAACAGAAAGATGGTGGTCGACGATCCAATTTGCGGGAGGAAATTGGTTCCAGTGAGAGAACTGGAGGTATCGTTGGACCAGATGATACAGAACGGTTATTTTGAGAAGCACAATATTCCGATATCGAGGCCTGTTGGCGGGGCGGTGAAGGAAGAGATAAAGGGCGCGGCGGGCAGCGGCGTGCCAAACGGGAAGTGCTTATCGGGCGCCACCGGGAAGGAACACCAGGCGGCCAGGAAAACAAGACATCTACCGCAGGTGAGTACTAGACCTTTTTAGGAACTGTTGAATATTATTATATAATTGGTTCGTAGTGCAAATGGTGACACACCAATGAATACGGACCGATTTGCTTTTAACTTTAGGCTTGCAGCATAGTTAAAATTTGAATGCGACCTTATTTTAACGAGACTCTGTCCGTTTGTTGACAAAAATGTATGATGCCATTACAGTTTATTTTATTGGTATTTAATGGCTGTTATTATGAGTTTTTGATGAGAATGGGTCAATATTTTCTAGATTTTTACTAAAAATATATTAATAGTCATACAATAATGACTGTAGTTTAGCTGTGGATTACGGCCCACACCCTCTCACAGAGAGGAAACTGGTGCAGTGGGGACTTTAAAAGGCTGATGATGAAGGAGATTGGAAAATTGTTACCTACCACCTTAATACTGCAAACTAGAAATGTGAAAACCTGATGTTTTCTATAGTACGAGTATTAGAAGACAAACAAAAGAACTTTCATAAAATTAAATAAATAGGTTGGTTAGGCTGTTTTATAAATAATCTCCTTAAAAACGCGAAAAGCCCAAAAGAATATCTTTTAGCACCCGCCGTTTTCATCTCTGCATTTGACATTTAAAGTGTCAAAATAAAGTCCATTGTTCTCGAATCCCCGCTCCGGGCGTCCGAGGATGCACAGAAACAATGGCCTTATAACTACCAGGATTAAGGGCTATTATACTATATCCTTCTTTTGAATAACGTTGCTTTTAGAACTGAGGTGGGTGATTAGAGATGAGTGATTAATTAAGAAGCTTTGGAGGTAAGAGTAAGCTGGGAACTGTCGATTTTTGAGGTCTTATTCTTCTCCCGTATAATTTAAACTCTGAAAAGCTTATTGCTAAGCTAAATAATAGCAGCCACACGGGTCCTTGTAGAAACTGGATACGTTTAACTCTATGGTGTGTATTCCAATGTGTATGGTCTTTTTAGGGTTCCTTACCCGAAGGGTCCAAACGTCCGTCCGTCGTGTATCACAAACTTTTGTTCCGAAGAATTTTTTTAACTTCCCATTGACCTATGAACTTGAAAATTGATGATAATGTTTATTATTACGTATATTTTACTAACAAATACCAAAATATTGATTTCCTTCGATACGGAACTCTAAATATGCGAAGTCCGACACGAACTTGGCCGCCGGTTCTTTATAGAGTTTGAAATCATCAAAATAACTTCATCTGCTCTCGGTGGTGCGGGAGGGCGTGTCACTCTTACTGACTAAAACCCACACATTTTTATATTTTTTTTAATGTTTGTTATAAATTTGCAACATGTGTATATTTGACCGACCAGTTTGTCCGCTGATATTTATTTATTTATTTATTAAAACTTCATGCAACACAAATGTACAAAGGCGGACTTAATGCCTTAGGCATTCTCTACCAGTCAACCAAGGGTGGTGGAGAGATAACATGGCAGGTGCATAAACTGAAAAAAAAAAAAAATTCTAATACGAAAATAATTACAATAGTATATATAAATATAGTTAAAATAAACATACATATATATTTAATATAATATACCTACATATATAATAATAATATATAAAGTTAGAGATAAGGATTTTGAGACGACTCCTTTACTTGTTAAGAAGGTAATTCGGCAACTTTCGCTTAAATGCATACTGACTGGTGGCCATCCTGATATTGAGGGGAAGCGCATTCCACAGAAGGATGGACTGTATCGTCGTATCTTACGAATAGGGGCGTAACTGCATAATAGCTACTTTTCAGGAGACACTTTTTTGTGTTTATTTAAATAAATTACGACCAAATATGTATTGGTGATTTCATATAATGTGTATTGGTATCTTAAGGTTCTGCTAAGATTATTTTCAATTTATTATTATTATATTTTATACGCATTTTGTCCCTTAAATCCTTATTCTCTGTTGTGTTAATGCGA
Source organism: Polia nebulosa (assembly GCA_951329385.1). Classification (NCBI taxonomy): domain Eukaryota; kingdom Metazoa; phylum Arthropoda; class Insecta; order Lepidoptera; family Noctuidae; genus Polia; species Polia nebulosa. The sequence goes on along the minus strand of OX589611.1, from coordinate 23,566,564 downwards.
AGTAGGGCTGGACTTAAGCAATAAGTTACATTATGCCTTTTATCTGCGGAAACGTCGAGGCCCCAATCGCCTTTATATCATTTTCATAGTATTCTGTTGGTGGTATTTATTTTTGTGACATAGAAATTTATGTATATTAACTATTTTACCATTACTGGGAACATGTGAATGTAGTAAAAGCAAGTAATTATAGAATTACAACATATTATTCGAAACTAAATCTGAATTTTATTAATCTATTTGCTTTGGTAAATATATGTATAGGATTAAGATACACAATATTTTTTATTCAAGTACAAATAATAAAACGTCTAAAAAACAAAATAAAAGGATAGTTCTTATACCTCCATAAACCAAACAATTGTATTTTCTTATATGATACGATTATGTTAATGTTTGGAAACAAACCTTTAATTTTTAAAAATCAGAGCTTAATATTAAGCGATACGTAATCATAATCACAATCAGTCCTTAAAATCAAATTTAACGTAATGAAAATCAGCCTTTAAAATAAAATTGCACATTATCACAATCATAACTTAAAATCAAATAACACAACCGAAATCAGTCAAATTCACATTCAGTCGTCTTCTTCGTCAGTACTCTCAGAAATATTGGCATTACCAGCCTGCTCATGAGGCAATGTTATAAAAACTGTGTGGTATTCCTCTGGAATAATTTTAGCTTCACACATTGACAACAGGTCTTTACCTATATTTATCATAATTTATTTTTAATGAAATTCCATTTACTGGCGTGACTTCCGACACCTTTTTTTCCCTCTAGTACCCTTTCTTACTGTAGTGATTTTTTTTTGTAATCCTCATCCAGTTCATATTCATATTTTAGAACGTTTATCCTTACTGACTTGCACTTCTTTAATTTTATTCCATACAACTTTTACACCTTCATCATTCTTTCATCTTGCTGCCCTTATCCCATGTTACTTGGGGTCGGCGCAACACGTTTTTTCTTCCATTCTGTCCTGTCAGCCGTCACACTATCACTAACTCCCTTTTTTTTCATATCACTCCTCACACAATCCATCCATCTTTCCTTTGGCCTCCCTCTCCCTCTCCATTAATTCACATTTATATTCATAACTCTTTTAGTTACATGTCTTTCATCCCTCCTCTTCACATGACCATACCAAGACAAGCGGTTCCCTTTCAACTTTCTGTGACTGGCGCCACTTTTAAACTACCTCCAATGTATTAATATCACACATCCATCTCAACATTCTCATCTCCGCCACATGCAATCTTATTTCATCCGTCTTTTTCGCAGCCCAACATTCTGACCCATACAGTACGACAGGTCTAATCACGGACTTATAGATTTTCCCTTTAACTCATCCATCCTGAGTTGTTCCTGTGCGTAACTACTCGGTCTATATCGCCATCCCCCTGAACAAGCGATACGAGGTAGTGAAAGTTGGAGTAGATCGGTATAGGCGTTCCGTTGAGAACTACAGGCATAGGACTTGAGAGACCGCCGAAATCGCAGAACAGATTCTGTTTTGGTTCTGCTCAATTTCAGGCTCACACTCTTCAGTGTTTGCCACCACGTCTCCGATCTGCTCTGGACCTCTAAACCGCTTTCGGCCACCAGCACAATGTCATCAGCAAACAGCATACACCAGGTAGCCTCTTCCTGGATGTCCGACGTCGAAGCGTCCATCATCAACAGGAAGAGGTAAGGGCTGAGGGCCGACCCCTGGTGCAAACCGACCGCTACACTGAAACTGTCAGTGGTGCCCACTGCAGACCGGACTTGGGTACTGCATCGACTGTACATCGCTCGGATCAACTGCACATACTTCCCAGGCACACCTTTCTCCTTAAGGGCCCACCACAAAACTCGAGACACCCGGTCATATGCCTTTTCGAGGTCAATGAACACCATGTGCAAGTTTTTATGCACAGCTCTGTATTTTTCGCACAGCTGGCGGATAGCGAAAATGGCATCCGTTGTACCCCCTATGGATATTGCTTGTCCGAAATAAAGTTTCTTTTTTTTGTTTGTATCCCGACCAGGCATAAAACCGAACTAGTTTTGTGAGATTTCACTCTCTTCTCTCAGCCGCTTTTCAATAACTTTTTCCCATGCTTTCATACTATGTGACATTAGCTTTATTCCTCTATTGTTGTTGCACTCCAGCACATCACCTTAACCCCTCTTTGAGGAGTGGCTGGAGAAGTGCCACGGCGTCCTCACCGGACACGAAAGTTTCGGGAGGTTCCTGTGTAGGATCAGGTGGAGGGAAACGCCCGGGTGTCCCCACTGTGAGGATTGCCCAGAGGACACGGTCGAGCATACGGTGGAGATCTGCCTCGCTTGGGCGGAGCCCCGCCGTGTCTTCGTGGAGGCGATCGGCGGCAGCGACCTCTCGCGCCCGGCCCTGATCCAGGCCATGTTACGGAGCGAGAGGGAATGGGAAGCAGTCTACTCCTTCTGCGAAGCAGTAATGCTCGCGAAAGAGAAGACGGAATGGGTGAGGGAGGCTCAACAACAGAGTCGCCCTCACGCCCTCAGCAGCAGCCGTTGCAACCATTCATCACACATTCATTAATTTCATAATCGAATAAATTTGCATGTATTCTTATTAATATTAAATAACCATAACATATAAAACAGAATTCTTCTAAAACTATAGGAAAAAGGTAAATAATATAATAAGCATAATTGTAATTTTCGTGCGGAATGCTAATAGTGCGGCCACAAATGCTTTTGTATCAATTTTCAAGCAATAGAAAAAAAACCTAAGTGCACTTAAGCCCCAAACCAGAAAAAGCATGAAATTATGTATTCAGTGTTTAAATTAGTACAGCAGGGTTAAAATCATGTGAGCCTAAAAATATTGTACTTAAAATAACAATATGGACATGTCAAATGCATCAAAGAAAGAATAAAAGACAAAAACATAATTTGAACGTAGAAGAAAGACACAAACGTAATTAGGGCTTCGTCTCTTCTATAGATACGCAATTTATCCATTCCATAGAACACGGCCACAATCACCACGAGGGTTTTTTTCTATGTACCCAATATTGAAAATTGAATAAGTAACTAGAATGACTCAATTAAGTATAAACTCGTTGATATTATGTTATTTGAACGAAATCAATACAATACAATATATTAAAACATAATTTCAACCTTAAAATCCCTTGAGCTATAAAATATTTTGATTTACTTAATCTTTGTCTGTTATATTTCATCCACAAAGATGTGTTGTCCTTTCCAACCAATTCCACCAACTTTCGTCTTCGGCGTTTCATTATAAAATACTATGACTAAACTAGTAGTATAGGCCTAGGGTAGGTAATGTTATTTATTTAAAATTCAGTTAACGCTCGCCACAGCTAACAATCTCTGCTGTCTCTGCGTTCCGCCGACTAGTGGCCGATCGGCGCTAGCACGCTCTACCCGCGCCCGCGCACCCCCACTTCTCGCGAAAAAAGAGGACGCGACGGCGATTGTGGCTTTCTTCTTCGTTGAAAATGTAGTCCTTACAATTGTGGCTTTTTAGAATACCTAATTATTTGATAACTTGAACTGTTTTTAATTATTTTGTTGAACTGGTTATATGTGTTATGATGAGCAGAATTGAATTATGCAATAAAAAAAGAAAGCCCCTATGTTCGTTAGGGCACTATTCGTAGGATACGACGGTATATGAAAGGAAGAATGAATAAAATTAGAAGTATGAGAAGGACAAAGCAGTAAGAGATTGTTAGCAGAACGCAAATTCCTAGCGTGAGTAGAGCAAAGATACTGAAAGTGTGATATAAGATATTAATGCTCGTACAAATATTTCTCACAAACTTACTGTGTCAAAAAAAAAAACCGGCCAAGTGAGAGTCGGACTCGGTCATGAAGGGTTCCGTACCATCGTACAAGATTATACGCGTCTACTTGTTGCCATTATTAAGATTGTGCAAAAAAAAGACAAAAAAAAACACGTTTCTACTAGGGTTTTTTTTGTTATTTGTTGTTATAGCGGCAACAGAAATACACATTCTGTGAAAATTTCAACTTTTCTACCTATTACGGATCATGAGATACAGCCCGCTGACAGGCAGATGAATGGACGGACGGACGGACTGCTGAGGCTTAGTAATCCCGTTAGTTACCCTTCGAGTAAGGAACCCTAAAAAGATACATAATATTCTGAATCAATTCCAGTGTTGAAATTTGTCTAAACTCTTGAATTTCATGACGTTATTCGCAACATCCCGTCGAAATTAGCCTATAGTAGCCCACTGCTGGGCAAAGGACTCCCATATCCTTCCAGACACTCTTTTCTAGCGCCACTTCAAACCAGCCTTCGAGGTGAGTGTCCAAGTCATCTCGCCGCCGCTTACTGGGCCGGCCTCGGCGACGCCGTCCACCCTCTAGCACCCATTACGTGGAGACTTTTGCCCAGCGGTCATCATGTATGCGGCTGACGTTACCCACCCAATCCCACTTTAGCCTGGCAGCCTTTTTGCTTACGTCTATTATCCCGGTTTTGCAGTGCAACGTGGTGTTCCGTACTCTGTTTATTCTTTTAAACCCAAAATACTGCGCTGCATTGCTCTTTGGCACGCCTCAAGACGGAAATGATTATAGGTTACATAAAGATAAACAGTTTCAGTTTGTATTCAATATGGAAATTAAAAATAAATACGGTAATACACTAATAACATTTTACTGAAAAACGTTTTTACAAAAAAAAAAAAAAAACCGACTTCCAAAAAAGAAAATACACAAAAACTTTTTAACAAAAAATTCAACCGACGAAAAAGAACTAAAAAGCAAAAAATAAATAAACCTTTTAAGTCTTGAGTATAACTTATATCTTATTAACCTACATAAAATATCAAATTTTATGAAAAACTAATTTTGTTTAGGAAAGGTATGGTTTCCATCATCAACTCAGTTTCATGATGTGATGATTCCTAAATGCAAATACCTGATTAAGTTATGAAAAGTAATCAGAAACAATATTTGTGCCCAATTTTCGAGGTTTTCTCTCAATTTTATCAGGATTCCATGATCAGATCCTGATGTCCTTGACATGGGACCACCCTTGAGTTATACCCTATCTAAGAAAAAAAAGAATCATCAAAATCGGTTCATAAACAACGGAGTGAGGGCCGAACATACGTACAGAAACGCTAAACGTGCCCACAATTTTCGAGGTTTTCTCTCAATTTTATCAGGATTCCATTATCAGATCCTGATTTCCTTGACATGGGACCACCCTTGAGGTATACCCTATCTAACAAAAAAAGAATAATTAAGATCGGTTCATAAATGACGGAGGGAGGGATGAACATACACAAAAAAAATATATATATATATACAGGGTGTAACGGAAAGGTGAGGTCATATTTTAAAAACTGCATCTGCCCATCAATATGAACAACTTTCTTCAAGAAAACCTAAGGAAATTCTCAAAAAAAAATTTTACCTCCCATACAAATTTTGATCAGCTGATGATAACTTTGTATGAAAAGTCCAATTTTTTTTTTGGGAATTTTCTGTTTTTTCTTAGAGAATGTTATTCATACCCATGGGCTGAGCCGGTTCTCAAAATATGACCACACCTTTCTGTTACACCCTGTATATATACGGTCGAATTGAGAACCTCCTCCTTTTTTTTCGTCGGTTAAAAAAATTAAAAATAACTTTAATTTCGGCAGGTGTTTGTATTTTAATTTCGATAAAATTTATATGGGACCACCTGGGAAGTATACACATTCAAACAAAAAAAATCCAAACCGGTCCAGCCATCTTCGAGTAATCGGGGAACATAAATGAAAAAAAAAAATTAAAAAAAAGTTTCCGATGAATTGAGAACCTCCTCCTTTTTAAAGTCAGTTAAAAATAATATTGTGATCATGATCTCGTTTTCTGGTTTAAAAGTAATCAGTTCATCAGTAGATATTTAGAAATCAAGGCAAATCAAAACACCGCCTTACTGGAGTTTTCGATTCACATGAAAATTGTGTTAACCGAATAGTGCCGATCAATATTTTATCACCGCAGGGCTTTATTTTTAAACTGATTCTCGCTAACGACTGTCTCACAACACAAAGAAGCGATGCGCCACAAAACTATTGATTTTCACCAGTTAACGTACACTAAACAACATTGTACGTATATAATATATACCTTCTACAACGTCAGTTTTGCTTTTAATTTTTAGAAAAGAGTAATCATTAAATTGAGCAGTGGTTGCCCAGTGGTATTGGCCGCGACTAACAAGTTGTAGGTCGTGAGTTCAAACTCAGGCAGGCGCTTTACTTTGTGTAAATTATTTCATCACCACTGCTCTCAAAACCGTGAAGGAAAACATTGTGAGGAAACCGGCATGGCCTAGAACCAAAAATTCGAAGACATGTGACATCCACCAACCCGCACTGGGCCCGCGTGATGGATTACGGTCCACACCCTCTCACAGAGATGAGGCCTGTGCCCCAGCAGTGGGGACAATAAAAGGCTGATGATGAATAATTAAATACTAGCTTTTTGAAATTTGAATTAGCCCAATATAAATTATAGCCTAAATGCTATTTCCACACTATAATCTATTTCTGTGCTAAATTTCATACAGATCTGTTAAGCCGTTCTGGCGTGATTGAGTAACAAACATTTTTCCACCCAAACTTTCGCATTTTTATTACTACTAGCTGCGCCCCGCGGTTTTACCCGCCTAGACCGAAATAAAAGGTAGCCAAAATGTTAATCCAGGCTATAAGCTATCTACGTACTAAATTTCATCCAAATCGGTCCAGCCGTTTGAGCGTGAAGAAGTAACAAACATACACACTCACAAATTTTCACATTTATAATATTAGTGTGATTAGTAGGATTCTTGCAAGATGCTTTGAATAAATTCTTTCGTTATTACGATTTATCAATATAAGTATAGAATAGAATAGAATAGAAACAGATAGCCCAAGAAGCCCTTCACCTGAGAAGGATTCTGTCCGAAATAAATTAATAATAAATAAATAATAAGTAGACAGTTGAAATTTTTGCAGAATGCGTATTTCTGTTGCCGTTATAACAACAAATAATAAAATATAATTTAAAATTTAAAGTGGGTTCCCCTAATAGAAACGTGTTTTTTTTGGCACTACTGACCTCAGAGATCATGCTGACATTGAACGGGAGCGGAGGTTCTTGTCAGTGAGAGCGAATATGCTGGCCCGCAGGTTTGCACGTTGTTCTGATCAAGTAAAGTTCACTCTTTTTAAAGCATATTGCACTTCGTTGTACACGTGTAACTGTGGGCTAGTTATGCGCAATCTAGGTACGGCGCCCTCCACGTCCAGTACAACAACGCGTTCAGGGCGGTGTTGGGGCTGCCCCGACCCTGCAGCGCCTCGGGCATGTTTGCAGAAGCGCGCACCGACTGTTTCCACGTCACCATGTGCAAGCAGTGCGCGTCCTTGGCGCGCAAGGTGCGGGCCAGGTCCAATGCTGTCCTGGCGATGATCGCTGATCGACTCGACTTGTCCGTACTTTCAATACTGTAGTGACAGGCACGTTGAATTATTAGGTTAGGCGCACGGCTTGACATTTTGTTATTTGACATCAATAACATTTTCAACACATTTGCTCAAAAAATGCACTTACGAAGCTTGTATACATTGTTCGAAAGTTCAAAATTACGCACCATACAATGGAACGTGCGGTAAAATAGATACTCTCACCTAAGTACCTATTTTACCGCACGCTCCGTTGTATAGCGGCGTGCGTATCCTTTACGGTTTTTTTTTTATTTTCTTGTATAATATATACCTACCTAAGAATTCCACCAAGGAGTTTCGCATTACGAGAAAAAAAATATTGGCCGTCACGGGACGCTCGGCAGATTTGAAACATCTATTTCGTGTGTTGTGTTTTTTTGCGTTGTAGTTGTTTGTTGTTTGTGTTGTTGATGGTTGTGGTGGTTGTTGTTGTTGGTAGTGTTGTTGTTGTTAGTTGTGGTTGTTGTTGATAGTGTTGTTTGTTGTTGTTATTGTTTGTTTATTGTTGGTTGTTGTTGTTGGTAATGTTGTTGGTTGTTGTTGTATGTTTGTTGTTGTTGTTGTTTTTGTCGGTTGTTGTGTTTGTTGTTGTTGTTTGTTGATGTTGGTTGTTAGTTGTTGTTGTTGGTTGTTGTTGTGTTCCTTGTTTTCGCATAGATGTTTCTAGGGAGAAGGGGGTCAAAAGCGGTGAAAGAGTGGGGCATCGTGGCACGATGGCGTCATGCTGGTTTTCGTCACGACATTCGAGTCGGTTTTACTACCAAACCGCGCCAATAGATGATTCACATCAAAAACATAAGTTAGTTTCATTGCCTAGTAGGTGCTGTTTTCTCGCAAATGTGTTGAAAAACGTTGTATGACACACGTGCGGATTGGTATTTACAAACTCGTGACTATGGTAAGCCCTCGACTACGTCTCGGGCTTACATTCATCTACTCGTTTGTAAAAACCAACTTACCGCACTAGTATCATAATTAACTATTTTTTAATTTATTTTTGACATTCACATACCGCGTTTTAATTTAATTTAATTTTGTTTTTTAACCGACTTCGAAAAAGGAGGAGGTTATCAATTCGGATGTTTGTATTTTTTTTTTTTTTTTTTTTTTTTTTTTTTTATGTATGTTCGGGCATAACTCCGTCATATATTGACGGATTTGCAAAATTCTTTTTTTATTCGAAAGGGGTTTATTCCGAAATGGTCCCATTTAAATTTCAAAAAGATCTGATGATGGGTTTCGGAGACAGACAACGGAACTCTTCAAAAATTGACAGCAAATCAACCGCGATTGCTGCGATCGTATGTCTATGAATTGTTAACACAGTTTAATGGGAAACCACAACTAAAAAGTGGAAAATAAAAAACTTTTTTACAAAAAAATAGAACCGACTTCCAAAAAAAGCGCAAAATAACTTTAATTTCGGAAGTCGGTGTCAAAAAACGAAGACACAAAACAGGAACACCGACTTCCGAAATTAAAGTTATTTTGCGCTTTTTTTGGAAGTCGGTTCTATTTTTTTGTAAAAAAGTTTTTTATCTAATGACTTTTAATGACATAATGGTTCAAATGAGGCGTAATTTTTAATTTTATTTTAATTGTAATTATTTAAGCTGTTTTTTTTTTCTTTGTTGTATTGTACTGTGATCACTATGGGCTATGCCTGAAATAAATGAATTTTATTTATTTTTATTTATTTAGTAATGGCAATAAGTAAGCGCGTATACTCTTGTACGGTGGTACGGAACCCTTCATGCGCGAGTCCGACTCGTACTTGCCTTTTTTTGGTTGTGGCATTATTTTTAGAAAATGGTTTTCGCTTGTCCTCCTCAAATGTTCATACCACCTAAGATTTTCAGTGATTGGCGTGACTTTAAAGCTGCCCTGATATATTCATTGCGCACATTATCCAGTCGGTGACACCTCCCGCCCACCTCACCATTCTCATCTCGTTGGAATGTAATCTTTGCTCATGGGTCTTCTTAAGGCGCACTTATACGACTTCTAATGTTTTTTTAATTGAACTACACGTCTAAAAGACTAGTCTTATTTCTTTGAAAAAAATGTGTTACTCTAGCTAGACAATGTCCTTCGTTATTTGCTATGTGAGTATTTGAAATTATATTTTTATAACATAGTGTAATTAATTTGTAAAGTTATGTTTAACGCGGCGACAGCAGCGGTGGCCCAGTGGTAACGGCCGCGACTTGTAAGTTGTAGGCCGTGAGATCAAACTCAGGCAGGCGCTTTACTTTGTGTAAATTATTTCATCACCACTGCTCTCAAAACGGTGAAGGAAAACATCGTGAGGAAACCGGCATGTTTACAACCAAAAATTCGAAGACATGTGACATCCATCAACCTGCATTGGGCCCGCGTGGTGTATTACGGCCCACACCTTCTCACAAAGAGGAGGCCTGTGCCCCAGCAGTGGGGACATTAAAAGGCTGATGTTGATGTCTAACGCGGATTAAAAACTGAGAATCACGCAAAAACTTTATAGCATATTTTTGTGAAACCTACACCATTTTAAAGATCACTTAATTATTTATGTTTTAATATACGTGTTTTAGTTTAATACTTGTTGTTTTATGTATAAAAAAATTAATAATGCGTGTAATTTCGGACCACGCTCTTTGATGGACGAGTCCTATTACTGGGTGGACGTACAGCGCGTTACGTGAGCTCAGCATAGAACACGCAATCTAGCCACTCAAGGCCCTGTAGACAAAGTAACATCGCTTCGTAGCGAAACGATATCTAAATTCGTCATCGTCTCTGAGATATCGATAAACATTTCCTAGCGTTAGCGTTCCTTCGTTATCTTTTTTGGCGAGCACGATCGACGCGAAGGCGAACTCTGAAAGCGCTGCTTGTCTACGCATTTGTATGGGATAAACACGATAGCAATTCGTTTCTTTATGGTTTCGTTACGAATTATAAAATTGTCTACCAACTTGCGATAACGATGTCGACAGTCGACTGACCACGTGACTTAGCGCGGTTTATGTCAATCTCATACATTTTAGTCTTTTCTAACTTCGTTATCGTTTTTAAATTGTTACTGTGTCTAAGCCCCCTGGTCATTGGCAGTTAGCCTTAACTGTAAAGTATTTCATCATCATCATCAGCATTTTATGTCCCCACTGCTGGGGCACAGGCCTCCTCTCTGTGAGAGGATGTGGGCCATAATCCATCACGCGGGCCCAATGCAGATTGCTGGATGTCACATATCTTCGAATTTTTGGTTCTAGGACATGCCGGTTTCCTCACGATGTTTCTCCTTCACTGTTTTGAGAGCAGTGGTGATGAAATAATTTACACAAAGTAAAGCGCCCTCCTGGGTTTGAACTCACAACCTACAACTTGTCAGTCGCGGCCAATACCACTGGGGCACCACTGCTTTAGTCTCTAGTCTACAGTATTTGGATGCCTAAAATAAAATAGCACCGGGAGAACTGCAGTTTTAAAGACTTTGCCTTTTGATTTTAAGACCGCGTTTCCACCTGCAAGCAAATTGAATGCAAGTTGAACAGCATTGCGGGTTATGAACGACCAATTGATCACATTTAACCTCGGTAGTCCGCAATGTAACGCCACTTGCATGCAATTTCCTTGTTGGTGGAAACGCGGCCTAAAAACATACGAGACTGACACCAGTAAGTGACTTCCATTTTTGCCACGCAGCATTTACTATTATATATATGTATAACAATCTTGTTTGTGGTTGCACTCCTCCAAAACGGCTTGATCGATTGTATTGTTTTTATTTTGTATATTTAGGGCCGATTTCACCATTTGCTCTACAAACTAAGTTTTACTGAACTAGGCTTATCGTAAAAAATAAAATCCATAAAAAAGATTGTTGTAAGTTAACCTTAAAAGATAGACATATGCAGTCGCGGATTTTTTTTTAGAACTTTAAAAGGAGATCAATTTCGTCGTTTTTCACGAAATTGATCTCCTTTTAAAGACATATTCTGCGTAACTTTAACCGTTTACGCAGCGCACGCAACTGAACCTCTCAAAAGGATTTTTTTCCCATTTTTGCCATATTTTTATTTGATGCTTCGCTCCTGTTGGTCGCAGCGTAATTTTATATAGCTTATAGCCTTCCTCAATAAATGGACTATTCAACACAAATATTATTTTCCAATTCGATCCAGTAGTTCCTGAGATTAGCAAACAAACAAACAAACTCTTCAGCTTTATAATATTAGTATAGATAAGTAGGATTCTTGCAAGATTCTTTGAATTTATTCTTTCGTTATTACTATTCATCACTATAAGTATATCTATATTAAGAAAATAGCTGGACCACAATGGATACAGATAGCCCAAGATCGAAGGAAATGGCAATCTTTGAAAGAGGCCTTCACCTGAGAGGGGTTCCTAACTAAACAGTATCCTCATCCAATTCATTTGTAACATAACTGTAAAGTTAGTAGGAAATAAAAGGCTTTTTTTTTTTATTTTTTTTATTTATTAACCGACGAAAAAAAAGGAGGAGGTTCTCAATTTGACCGTATATATATATTTTTATTGTCACTAGCGATCCAACCCTCCAATTTTTACGGCATGGCCAAAAGCTTCGATTCCAGAGTATTGTAATTAACACAACGACACACGAATGTATTACGTAAGCTTAGGTACATCAAAGAAGGGGTTGTCGGCTCCTTGATTAGCAAACAAACAAACAAACTCTTCAGCTTTATGACAGCGGCTAAACGCGTTTAAGCTCGCTTAAACGTCGAACACTGGGCGTTTAGTATTGGTGAAATCGGCCCTTAGTAGGTATGAGAATAGGTCGTAAAGTACTTTTCACCCTCCTACCCTACCCTCCTACCCTCCATTTTTTTATCACAGAACAACGTTTGCTGGGTCAGCTAGTAAAAAAATAAACTTACTTGCTTGCTCCCCCAGTGTGAGAAGAATCAACATAATCATTTCATCATCATCATCGGCCTTCTTAATCTACCCCGGGGTGCACATAATACACACATCATCAAACAAGCTCTTCACTATCGGCGCCATGATTAAATCTGCCGAACGCACAGCAAAACACATTAAACCCTAATAACTCACTAACGGACTAAGGGCGCTTCTACACGGGCAAAATACTTGTTCGATTCAAAAACATTATTTGGAAAACTGCGATGCTAGAGGCCATAAATAAAAGACCAAAATGTATGGTGTTGACTTTTTTTTTTTTTTTGAGAAGGTGGGTTTTTTGGGAATCATCCAATGACTTCTCCCGCTCTGAGTGGAGCGGAAGGGCGTGTCAGACTCTTACTGACTAAAACCCACCCCTGTTCTTTCCCTGCCTGAGTGCCCAGGGGTGCGGTAACTCATTTTCAGAATTTATCCTCTACCCCTAGGCATGCAAGCACCGGCCACGATGGGCCCCGTGAGTGGTGGCTGACACTAATCTCTTTGAGAACACTACGCGCCGTCGACTCAGGGGCCTGGTGCTGATCGGACGGCGAGCTACCCACTGGCGTTATCAATATATCACAAGATCAATCCCAAAGTTTAATTTTTGTTTGACAATAGTTAGTCACTTATAGAATGTCAGTTTGTCTAGAGTCTAGGATGCAACATTTTGCAGTTCGACTGTCACAGTATAAGCAAAAATAAACCACAAGACGTCCGGCGATGCACCACCTGTACATGGTGGACATCACACTCACACTCACAAAATATTTTGGGAACACATGCATTGTGCGTACAGCTAAGAAGTGGAATTCCTTATCGGAGTGATGGAGTCAGTCTTTCCTGATAGCTACAACCTGGTTGTCTTAAAGTCAATAGTGAATAGGTTACTTCTATGCAAGTGCGCTCCATCGTCGAACACATCATCGCTTACCTTCAGATGAGATAATGGTCAAGCGTGAGCTTATCAATGATAATAAAATAGATAATGACACTCAGTGATAGTCAATGAATTAGGGTTCTATACCTCAAAAGGAAAAAAACGGAACCTTTACAGAAACATTTTTTTGTCCGTCTGTCTATCTGTCTGTCAAGACCCTTTATCTTGAGAACGCGTGGAGGTGTCGAGTTGAAATTAAAACCATATACTCAAGTCTACCGTCCCTTAGAACTGTGAAAAAATCAAACTTTTAACATAACGTAAAAAAAGATACGGCCTTTTATGCCGCAAAAACCGTATATTTGGCCACTCTCAAGGGAATTAAAATACATAGGGTACTTTTTCCCGCTATCCTACAATCATGAAATTCTGGAAACCGTAAATTTTTAATTACATCACAAAAAATAGGGGCCCCAAATTTTAAAGAGAGGCGACCGTATCATGTGGGGCATCGTATGAAAGGACCTCATTAGCACAAGCTTAACTAGATTTTAAGTTATTTTTACCACGTCTTATTTTCGATTGCTACAAAAAAATTAAAAAAAAAAACAAGTTTTTTTGATTGATTTCTATCGGGCCAAAATTTTCGAAACTCGATTCTCGAACTATTTACATACCACCGGTGTGCGAGTCTGACTCGTAATAATCAGATCAGTACTTCCTCGAGCTCGTGGCTAAAGTAGCAGTAGCATCCGCACGGGTCGATCCATCAGGTTAACCTACACTTGCCGGGCTTGGTCCGTGGATGGGTGACCATCTTTACATACCGAGACTCCTCCGTGCCTCGGAATGCACGTTAAGCCGTTGGTCTCGGCTGTCTATCGTGGATCTTTGACAGTCGTTACGGGTCAACAGAAGCCCGAAAGTCTGACAACCAGTCTTACCAAGGGGTATCGTTACCCAGTGACTGGGTTGTGGAGATCAGATAGGCAGTCACTCCATGTAAAATACTGGTATTCAGCTGCATCCAGTTAGACTGGAAGCCGACCCCAAGATAGTTGGGAAAAGGCTAGGCAGACAGACAAACAGAGACAACAGACTAGGTACATTGCTTCAGATTCCCATAGAAATAGTTGCTGGAAATAGTCATAATTTGTGCGTATGTGACGCATAAATAGCCTTTATTTATTTTTATTTACCATTATTTTAAATCTCTTGTGCGACTTTGACGCAACAAGAACACTCTATCTTTCTTTCTTTCTTATAGCCGAAAAAATCGCCAATGTTAGCGCAGCCTAAGGGTCACGGCACATTATTCAGGCACGGGGGCTAGAAGCCCGAGAGCCCCGGGGCCCGGGGGCCCATTAGACGCACAGATTGGTGTAATAGCCCCCAATTATTTGCAACTAACATACATATCGAGTATTACGGTGTTGGATGAATCACTGATAGATTTTTGATTAGATTCGTAGAAAATGTGGGGTTTCGGATTTTAGATGGTTTTTATAATATTTTTATTCACTTGAACTACAAGGTATCTGCCTGGTGGATTTTCCTCCCCTATTTAACGAATTATGGGAGATGAAATTTTAATAATCCTACTTTTGTGCTCATCTTCGATATACATTAAAACCACTTTTTCCTTTAAACAATAATAATCTAGAGTCAATAGTCTAAAGAGGATCGAGCTGTATCAACTAAATAAGCTGAATCAGATCAATCGAGGTTTCAGTTAGAAATAATATTAAAATTAAAAAAGAAACCGGTCAAGTGCGTGTAGGACTTCGCACGCTTAGGGTTCCGTACCATATGAGGGAAATGAATATTTTGGTATTTGTTAGTAAAATATACATAATATTAAACATTATTAAGTTCATAGGTCAATTGGAAGTTAAAAAATTCTTCAGAACAAAATTTTGTGACAGACGATGGACAGACAGACGGACAGACGACACGTGAGTGACAGCAATAGGACTCCTAAAAACGGAAATACGGAACCCTAAAAAACACGCTTTTTTTTTTCGTATTCTCAGCAAACTATTTGAATTGATATCCTTATCATGGGGCTGCATTTAAAATAACTAGACCACTTTCTTCGCCATATTCGATTTATAATAACGTCACTTAACTAACCAGTATAAAGCACTATTATTCAAATTAAACATATATGCAAAATTTCGGCTCAATCGGAAACCGGGAAATAGGTCAAATTTGACTTCCAAGATTACATAGTTCATTACAAGTGGAGCTAATTTAAGCGCGTATAAGAATAATTCATAAACAAAAGAAGATGTGATCACGGTTCCAAGTTCTGTAAATCATAATTCTTCTGCCCTTATCCCAATTTATTTGGGGTCGGCGCAACATGTCTTTTTCTTCCATACTTCTCTATTAGTCGACATCTCTGTAGTCACCCCCTTTTTACCCATAACCTCTTTCACACAGTCCAACCATCGTTTCTTTGGCCTTCCCCTACTCATATAGCCATCCACATCCATACACAAGACTTTCCTCATGACATTTTCTTCATTCCTCCGCATCATATGCCCATACCACGACCACTGATTTCCACAGTACTTTTCAGTCAGCGGTGCCACTGTCAGACTTCTTCTTATATACTCATTCCTAATTCTATCCATGCGCGTAACACCACACATCGCTTTTAGCGTTCCCATCTCAGCTGCACGCAATTGCTTTTCATTCATCCCTTTTGTGGCCCAACATCCTGAACTACAGTTCTGTTGTACACAGTGTACATGAACCTTAATCCCAACTCTGTAATGTTGATATACCGGAGTAAATGACTTGTAATTAATAATCTGTCGAAGGCAGACATTTAATCATAAGTTCACAAGCCCCTAATGAAGTGTAGCGGAATGCGGCTTCGAATTTCAGTTAGCGGCTTTCAAAGAATCAAAATGTTTAGAGTTACGAGTAAATGAGTTAAATTGAATCTAAATTGATATTTTGATCTTGAATTTGAATGATTGTTGGCATTAAACAATTCGATTTGATTACAGTTGGTCAAAACGTTTAGAGTTAAATGCTCGCGTTTAGATAAATAGAAGGAACCTATTTTTAACCGACTTCGAAAAAGGAGGAGGTTTTATATTCGACTGTATGTTTTTTTTTTATGTAGGTTTCATATATTCACATATTTCTCTTTATTTATTTATTAAACTTGAAGCACAAGTAAAAATTTCAGTTATGGACCGATTTTCAAAATTCTTTTTTATCCGAAAGAATATATTCCCGAGGCGGTCCCATATAAATTTTATCTAAAACGTGAAAATTAAAAAACTTTGTAACAAAAAAAAACAACCGACTTCCAAAAAAAAATACAAATCAAAATACTTTAAAAATAACTTTAATTTCGGAAGTCGGTGTCAAATAACGAAGAACTAGAATACAAACACCGACTTCCGAAATTAAAGTTATTTTTTTAATTTTTAGAGTATTTTCTTTTTTGGAAGTCGGTTGTTTTTTTTTGTAAAAGAGTTTTTTTATATTTGTTGGGCTTGCGTTTGACCACTATCTCACCTGATGGTAAGCAATGGTGTGGTCAACGTTGGAGCACGCTTGCCTAGAAGTAACCTATTTACTATTGACTTAAAGATTTCTAGTGTGTATCTATCAGGAAACACAGACTCCGGCAGAGAATTCCACTCCTTAGCTGTATGCACAATGGGTCGCGCATAAAAGTCTGACACGCCCTCTCGCCTGAATTTTGATGATTGTTAGCTTTATTTAAGAAGTCAATTATTCTGAAGCCCTGACTTATTTCTTTGGTTATAGGGCGGCTTGACGATCGATCAGTTTCGATGTTACACTAATAAAATTTGTTGTAAATGTCAAGGTGTCGAAGCGAATCGAACGACGAATTAATGAGATTTTGTGAGGTTCTGAATTTTTTGGGCTTGATTTCAGTGTTAGTCGTATTTATTCATACTTTCACTTTATTTTTTAGTCACTCGTGGAACGCTTTCTAACCTACTTCTAAAAGGAGGAGGTTCTCAATTCTTCTATATGTTTTTTTTTGTACGTTTGTTACGCGAATACACGGCCACTTCTGTATTGATTTTGATGATTCTTTTTTATTTGGTAGGTCATACTACATAGATGGCTTTAAAAAAGAAAAAAACAAAATAAAAAATATGTATACTGAGATGACGTTTTGGTTTGCTCCAATTATGTTCAAATATATACCATTTATTTTCCTGGTAAATAAACATATTTAAAAATACTGAATTATCTATGTCTACACTAAAACCAAAAATCTTAACCTAACTACGTAGACTACGTAGTACCTACTTTATATACAAAAACAAAATACGTTCAGGCGTCGAAGTACTCCTCCACATGGCTGTCATCTGGATCGTGCCCAGAAGACTGGCAGTATTGCCACGTTGAATGGCAATGCTAATAATTTGGGTAAAGAACGAGCCAGCCCTCTGGTCACGTAAAGTGTCGATCAGTCGGCGAGAAATATCCTTAAAAAGGAGACGCGCACTCGGACCCCATGACCCGAGCGTTTCGACCCCAAACGGCTCAAAACTGTAATTCCCAATAAGGTTACAGTATTTGCGCCACATGAGAGCCTCGGCAGCTGCAGTGGCAGCACAGGCACAGCCCGCAGACTTGGAACATGAGATGGCCCAAGGATGTCGACACAGGTTGCATCCCACACCGAAGGCCTACCCACCTTCCATGGCACCAACGTCATGCCATCTGGTCTCTTCACATCGTCACGTACCAAGCCGCTTGGTAATAATACGACAAGAGCTCGACAAATAATATCGTTGATGCTGGCGTGCTGAGTTATGCGGCCTGCACTCCTGCAGCAGCCTATGGTGGATGACGGGAGTGCTTGTTCAAATTAAATGTTATTCCTGTGCGTCACCCAGGCCACTCTTATGTCCAGCAGTGGATGTGTTTTGGCTGAAATGATGATGATGTTGATGACATGTTCTTGCGAATGTCAATTCGGGCATAAACTTAATATTTAGTTTTAGTCCTGAGGTTTTTCTTTCTATCTAAACTAATAGATGACAGAGGAAAAGATGTTTGTTTTATATGTTCGTAAAAGTATAGTTGCCGCGGCCGGCCCAGAAAGCGTTTGCCAGATGACCTGAATGCGCACCGCGACAGCTGGTTTGAGGTGGCGCAAGAAAAGAATGTCTGGAAGGATATGGGGGCAAGTCTTTGCCCAGCAGTGGGACAGTGTAGGCTAGGAATTAATAAATAAATAGAAAGCTAGTCAAGTACGCAGGAGTCATTATAGTGCGCAAGTGTGTGCCGCAAACACATAAATAAATACTAATAAATAAATTGTTTATTGAGCTATAACATTGGTAAAATTAAAACACTTACGGACCACATTCACAAAGATTAAATACAGTACAGTTAAAGTAACAATCGTGTCGGAAGTATTTATAACGTGTTCTGGTACCCAAAGATTTAACTTGTGGTATGGGTACCAGTATTCTCACAGCAACTCTTCATACCAAGTGCCACATCAAAAGTTCGAGTACCACATCAAAAGTTCGAGGTGCCACATCATAAGTTCGAGTACCACATCAAAAGTTCGAGTGAAAAAAAAGAAAGAAAAATTATTTATTTTGCACAGATTACAAAACGCACATCCAACAAACCCCACACCAAAGTTTGATCCCAAGTTTGATCCCACATCAAAGTTCGAGTGCCACATCAAAAGTTCGAGGTGCCACATCAAAAGTTCGAGGTACCACATCAAAAGTTCGAGTGTCACATCAAAAGTTCGAAAACGCAGGTGCACTCTGTTTCTTTACCCTCACAGTCCGATGGGACGGCAATCCGACACGACCGGGGAGAGATCAGGCGTAGGACCAACTGCTTTACGTGCTATCCGAGGCACGGGGGAGTCATACCACCAACTTCCAAATTCCAGGCTACTACTGAGTTATTCCCAGTGGGCAAACCCGATAGCACTTTTTGCCGGATCTGGGAATTGAACCCAGGAGTCCACGCTCAGAAGCTGGGTTTGCTACCTGTTGGGAATCGCACCCAACAAAAACGCAGACGGCACGCGCAGGCGACGTGACCAACCAACGCGTCATCAACATCATCGAGCGAGCGGCGGTGCGGCTCGGGGAGCCGGCTCAGCCGGCGGACACTCGCTTTCTCAGAGGCCACCGCGACGGACGACACTCAAAACGCTTCAAAATTAATATATGTTTGTCCGGGACAGTTGCAATCTTGTAAAATTAACGGCAATACACCAAGCCTATTTATTACAGTCCACCTTTTATTTGTTCCCAACGAGCAAGTCGAACACTACCACAATACCAAAGAGGCAGTTGATATTTCATAGGTAATAATATTTTGTTATTATCTCAGATATCGATTACTTCCACTCTAACATACATAAACTTAAATAAAAAGTATATAATGGTGCCAATTCTCTTGTTAAAAAACTTAATTAAAATTAGAGAATCGCTATCTTTTACTAAAACGCAGTGCGAGAAAAGGACGGCTATAGCTATGAACTAAGTTAGAGATGTCAAACTAGTTTACGCCTAGCGCTTTACCATGTTTTTAATCGACATGTTTTTACGTGTACACTAAATTTGTACGGAAATATTAGTTCAACTAATTTGACAGCTCTAAGTTACTTCCGTCTCTTTCTTGTTTTATTAGAGAGAAAAAGATAGGAATAGCCTAAATTAAATTTAGTTTGTGCACAACAGAATCTGCAACAATTTATGTGCTAACCTTTTGGCAGAATTCACGCAGGCTGTGACTGTTCTAGCTAGTCGGTCATTTTTCCATATAAATAAAAAAAAGCAGGCTAGATAATGGTGAAATAAATTTATATGATTTTTTGTTTTGTTATTACACCACCAAATAGTAAAGTAATTGCCATACTATGTATGTATGGAAGAATGACCGACTAGGGTACCCTTTATCAATCAATCTACCTAGCCTTTTCCCAACTATCTCGGAGTCGGCTTCCAGTCCAACCGGATGCAGATCGAATACCAGCACTTTACATGGAGCGACTGCCTATCTGACCTCCACAACCTGGTACTTTTTTTTTTAAATAAAAACTGCAATAGCCACTCAGTTGCATTGTGGCTGTAGACTAGTGTTATCTTTTGTTTGTTAGGTACTATAGCAAATTTTGTTGCTTTTCTATATAAGGTAAGCAAAGCTAATAATATAATAATAATAATAATATTCCACAACTATCACACAACGCCATCTAGTCCCAAGCTAAGCAGAGCTTGTGTTATGGGTACTAGACAACTGATAAACATACTTATATATTTCTAAATACATAAATATTATAGATAAATTACACCCAGACACAGAACAAATGATCGTGCTCATTACACAAGCATTTGTCCTGGGTGGGAATCGAACCCACGACCTCCGGCATAGCAGTCAGGGTCACTAACCACTAGACCAACAGGCCTGACCGGTACTGGTAAATACGATACACTTTGGCAAGACTGCTTGTCAGACATTCAGGCTTCTGATGACCCGTAACGACTGTCAAAGATCCACGATTGACAGCCGGGACCAACGGATTACCGAGCTTTCTGAGGCATGGAGGAACCTCGGTATGTAAAGACTCATCCATGGACCAACTCCGGCAAGCGTAGCTTAATCTGATAGATCGACCCGTGCGGCTGTTATTATTTTAGCCACGTGCTCCTCTAGAATAGTCCTTAAACGCCAAAATATTCCGTTAATTTCCAGACAAACCTGAATAAAATAATGACCCTCATAATGGCCGTCTCGAACAAAAACTAGGTTGTCCCCACGAAGCCGTAGAAGTAAAGAAAATGGATATTCTTAAGCTCGCTACGTACAAGTTATACGTATGTCTGAGCGCGGTCGAGCGACTCGGATCTTGTTATTTACACGGATTGCGGCTTATTAAAATGCGGCGTGGCTTGGATTTGTTGGGAGTTCGTGTGCCATGCTGAATATTTAATGTGTTTACTTTAACTCACGTCTTTTCTGTGGGGGTAGGCAGACTTCTGAGCGGTACATGCTGCGGTCCATCCACGGGTAAATAGGTTCATTTAGTTTACAATTTGAGCCACCTGCATTCTCGATCTCTTAATTTCTTATCCGAGTAGGGACGGAGGCTGTTCTAAACATACAACAGTGGCTGAATATCAGAGTTGTAAGAGTCAGATAAGCCACTGAAATATTGATCACGTA
Organism: Polia nebulosa; assembly: GCA_951329385.1. NCBI lineage: Eukaryota > Metazoa > Arthropoda > Insecta > Lepidoptera > Noctuidae > Polia > Polia nebulosa. Next base: position 23,545,015 of record OX589611.1, on the reverse strand, counting down.
CGTCTTCTACTTAATCTTGTTCTTCATTGCTGAAGTTTGTGCCCGTTCTGGCAAGCTTTCACGGATTCACTGACGTGCTGCTTCCAGGACACTCTATCTTCGGCTCTTCTCAGGGCAGTGGTCACAGTGAGTCTTGTTGGCTCCTTGAGTCCCCGCTGGTTAGACGGCTGGTTATGAGAACGCCCACGCGGATTAGGTACCTATATATGGTAAAGTACCTATGTTACTGCTATTCGTGTGTACAATCAGCTACCGCCAGCAATTAGGCATAACCTGTGAGATACCGGGCGCAAAAAACGTCAATTCGTCAAAACCCATCAGGCACCCGCATTTGACATTTTTACGTATTAAAACTTTTTTTTAAATCAATGCATATTTTTGGTAAAAATCTATGGTAACTACAGACTATATCATGCCCCGAGTGATTGAGCCTTGCCAAAATATAAAAGACCTTGCGTTATAGTAATAATAGAGGTTTAAAACGCGCGAGTCGACATGTACAATTTTGTACATGTCGGTGCAATGTAAATATGTTTAAAAATAAATTGAAAAAAGAAATGTTATTTGATAATATATTTTATAATCTGCATGATTTTTTGACAAAAAAAAAATATTTTATGTACCTAATTTCTTAAAATACTATTGCATATCCGACTTGGGCGGACTGGAAACTGAAAATGTAAAGTTTGTCAATAAGAACTTAATGTATACAGTTATGCAATAAATATATCTTTATCTTTAACTACATCTTCCAATTTGATGCGGATGAGGAATCAACCAGTCGCTGATTTTCAATTGATTTTATCACAAACAAGGTAATTTATTATCTTATAAGATAGACCATATCTGGTACACTACACTTGAAACGTATCACTCCACGCGAATATGGGCCATAGCTTCTACCAGTGGTCGGTTAAATAATATTCTAAGGGAACATACTCCCGGGATGAAAAGTATTCTATGTCATATTCCCGGACATAGCCTATCCGTGTACCAAGTTTCAAAGAGGTAACAGACTTATTATCATAATATAAGTATGGATTAGTAACAAGTGAAGAACTCTTATCACTAAAACATGATTTTTTCCATGACTTGTCTTACGTGTTTTTTTTTCCGAAAAGAGTAGCGTATGATACTCAGTGATAGAATTTTCATATTTCGATCAAGAGCCTATTGCAAACATTTTAATATTTATTATGACTAGCCCGTTCTATCCCACTGCTGGGCAAAGGTCTCCCTCCATTTCTTTCACCGGTCACGATTCTTCGCTTCCTCTTTCCAATTCTTAAGAAAGACATCCAGGTCGTCCCGCCATCTCCTTCGCGGTCTGCCGCGGTCCCGGGTCCTTGTGTCACACACCAATCCTGTGTTTTACGGGCCCACAGCTCGTCAGGCATGCGGCAGACATGTCCTGCCCAGTCCCATTTAAGTTGGGCAGTCTTTTGAAACACATCTACAATTTGCGTTTTCGAGCGCTGTATAGTGTTTCTATCACGATCTATCTAGATTCAAACATATCAAAGAAACAAAAAACGAGTGTACTTTAGACCACACGACTGAAGTAAAACTTCTTTAGCTCCATCTCTTCCGTTGCCTCACCAGATCACAGGTTTCGTAACGCTCTCATCACGCATTCACCAGCTTACTCCCCAAGTCAAGCGTGCGCCCTCTCAACTTGTGTTCGCCTCGCCCGATCACACTTTTAGTAACGCTCTCTTCACGCATTCACCAGTTTACTCCCCAAGTCAAGCGTGCGCCCTCTCAAATTCCGTTCGCCTCGCCCGATCACACATTTCGTAACGTTCTCTTCACGCATTCACCAGCTTACTCCCCAAGTCAAGCGTGCGTAAAGAAGTTTTACTTCAAAAACTCACCTCTTCGTAATGTTACATAGTTCCGATTAGAAGACAAGTTAGTACCCAATTAGCACGCAGCTATGTTACAACCACAATACTTCTGCTCCAGCTAATAATATAACCCGTAATAAATTACGACCCCTGCAGGGGTGACCTATTTAATTCCTACCCAGGGGCCCGGGGCCCCACAAGCTTTTATTACGATGTTAGCCGCCAGTGTCCCTTATTGAAAGTAAGCCGCCTAACAATGGGAAGATTCAACCGTAAGCATAACGCTTAGATGGCAAATTGGCGGTCGTTGAACACAGGTTATTTTCGTATAGAGATTAACTTAGAAATTGGCGTTTATAAGAAGCTATTTTCAGGTTGTATGACTTGAGCAATTATGAGCGAACACAGTAGAGTGACAGTATTTTTAGGGTTTAGAAAGTCCCAATGAAAAATGGAATCCTATAAAAAATAAAAAATAAACCCTTATAGGATCACTCGTGTGTCTGTCTGTCCGTCTGTCACAGCCAATTTGCTCAGAATCTGCTGGACCGATGGAGTTGAAATTTGGTACACATCATGATTATCTGTGACCCAAATACGGACGTGTACCCTAAATAATTTAAAATGGAATATGGGGGTCACTTTTGGGGTGAATCGAAAAATTAAAAATCAAAATTTTTCACTGTGTCGTGCGACATATCGAATGAAAGGACATTGTGAGGGTCTCGAATATTTTTTCATAGTTTTTAAGTTATTTAAGAAAATAGATGAAATATGACCATTCCCCCCCCCCCATATCTCCGAAAATATGAAAAAAATACAGAAAGTAGTTGTTTACTTATAGATTACAGGAAAACCTATAAGGTGGAGGCAGTTTAATAAAAAACCTGAAAAAAATATTATTTGTTTGATAGGCTCGCGTTTGACCACCTTCTCACCTGATGGTAAGCGATGATTTGGTCACCGTTGTCACACGATAGCCTAGAAGTAACCTATTCACTCTTGACTTAAAGAGTTATTTCCATTCAATGATGTAAGATGTGTGTGATGTCCTTTTCATATTGTCGTTTCATGTGTGTGTAATTGCAAAATGCCGGGGCAATTTTCACAATTTTCTGGGTTAATTAAGCTAGCGTTTATTGTCAAGTAAGACATTACATCATGCGACGGTGGTGTAGGAGCCTAATAGTGGATCAGTGACTTCAACTGTGGCGCCCGTTTTCATTTACTTACCTCTTTAGTTTTTGAAAACTATTCGTTATTTAAAAGGCACTGTACAAAATTACTTTCCATAAAACCTCAGTCACTTTACTAATCAATTACATGAAAACTGGCCAAGTGCGAGTCGAACTCGCGCACAATGGGTACCGCACAAATCGTACTTTGTTAACTGGTTTTTGTAGTTTTTTTTTTTTGGGTTGTGAGAAATCATCCTATGACTTCTTCCGCTCTAGGGTGGAGCGGAAGGGCGTGTCAGACTCTTACTAACTAAAACCCACCCCTGTTCCTCCCGGCCCTGAATGCCCAGGGGTGAGGTAACTCTTTCGAATTTATCCTCAACCCCTGGCAGAATTTATCCTCAACCCAGATTGCAAAAACTCTTTTTGTTTTTAGATTTCCGATTTGCACCCCAAAATTGAAATAAATGAATTTGGAATATGGGATTCCAAATTCATTTATTTTGGTACGTCAAACATCTATGTTTGGTTCACAGATATTTATATATGTACCAAGGGGTCTCACCGAATTTCCATAAAATTAAATAAAATTTGCAATAGCGTTTTTGTTGACATTGGTGCCTCTATTATGTTGCTGGTATTATTATATATATAATATATATATATTAGCCAAAAGTTGTTTCTAACAACTGTTGGAAATTATTAAACCTAGGGTTTTTTTCGTTTTTAGAAAAAAAGGATTTAAACCCCTAACTTCAAAATCGGTTTTCTACAAAACTCCGATAGAAAATTAAATGGAGCTAAAGCGACATGATAGATACCAATTAGAATTGTAAAAAAATTAATTAATTTTTCAAACAACCATAAGGGAGAAACCTGGTGAACCCTCTATACTCAATCGGTTTTGTATTTCGGATTCGGAGCAAATTAACTATGACAGTTTTTTCATTCGGGCTTCCAAACCCTAAAAAACTAATAGATACCATTAACGCCTACAAAAGTACGATGAAACCCACGTATGATTTTATCGATTCTCCCTTTACATAACTTTGACTTGTTTATATTTCATTTTGTCCGCCATTGTTCCAGCTTGTGATCGATTCACTTCGCTTCGGTCAATTTTGGACACCGGCGTCTATTGTTTATATTGACGAAGAGTTTGATGGACAGTGTGGCAGAATTGGATTTTTGTTATCTGGATTAACTTTTGGCATGGATAGGTGTTACATATTTGTAGAGATTTTGAATTACATTTAGGTTTAGTCTTCAAATCAGGTCCGAGTGGACTCGGCAACAGAAAATACACAGAAAGCTTTGGAAACATTGTGTCGAGGAAAATTTGGAGGTGATCATGTGTGAGTAAACGTATTTTCTTTCTTTTTATTTTAAATGGAGAATATCGTTGAGGATGCTAAGATCCCCAAAAGAAGGAAAAGAAGTTTAGCGTTTAATTGAGACTCATTGTTCTATTTTCGGGGTGCTTTATAAAAGCTACCAAAGGCAATTGTGTCAGCGAAAGCGTAGCGACAGCGATTTTCAAAAAGTAAAAATGTAAGCAATTTACATAAACATCATCATCATTTCAGCCAAAAGACGTTCATTGCTGGACTTAGACCTCCCCAAGTGTCGTCACAATGACTGGTACTGCGCGTCTCGCATCCATCGGATTCCTGCGACATTATATCATCGGTCCAACTTGTGGGAGGCCGTCCAATGCTGCGTCTTCCGGTACGCGGTCGCCACTTCAGAACCTTTCGGCCCTATGCCCTGCCCACCGCCACATAAGTTTGGCGATTTTCCTCGTCTCTCTCACGCGGGCCTAATGCAGGTTGGTGGATGTCACGTGTATTCCAATTTTTGGTTTTAGGACATGCCGGTTTCCTCACGATGTTTTCCTTCACTGGTTTGAGAGCAGTGATGAAATAATTTACACAAAGTAAAGCGCCTGCCGGAGTTTGAACTCACGACCTTATAACTTGTAAGTCGCGGCCGCTACCACTGGGCCACAATTGCTCTTACTACTCTACTCTGCTACTCGTGACGATAGAATAATACTTTGGCATGCAATTGTCTTCATATTTGATCTCGGACACTCGCGAACTCTTAATATCAGCATCTCTCACTATTCAGGTTTTCTAAAAGTTTATTTGATACGAAAAGTGCCTAGCAGTTAATCCACCTAAAACAAACTACAGCTGGATTTAAGCTGTACCAAATTCCATTCAATCTATTACCCATCCAGCAGTTGTGTGTGCACTGGACCTTGTAATCCACTTTTTTAGCTTACACTTCTTTTATTAGCCCCTACCCGTTTACTAGCAAACATTCTATTCTATTTGTTCATCGTCTGAGTTTTCCAACTATGTCGATCCGATTTTTGATTGTACTATACTCCATGCAAAATACCATTAGAAAACAGAGGTACGTTAAAGCACGGACGCAAAACATTTTATGTCAAAGTTAAGTTAACACAATTTTATTAATTATTTAATTGTAATTTTAAAACAGTAATAACAACTAAATCACGAAAATTCGGCAATAAAAATTAACAAGGCGTCGCATTTACAAGTATTCACATTGAATAACAATCACAGAACATGCTTTACGTCAATTTAACAGACGACATAAACCAGTAAAATTGGAAAACTGTCACAACTTATGAAGGGAATGTAATATGTATTTTAAATTTGGTAGAATTAGGATGATTCACGTTACACCGTGTCGCCACCGAGCCTCGGCCGTGCCCCGGCCGGGGCACGGGAGGGGCCCGGTGGCGGCACGGTGACAGCCCGGTGTAGCATGAATCACTTCATACAAAATGTATGCAACAATCTTTGACCATCGAATCTGTGCCCCGGCCCGGTGACGACACGGTTTAACGTGAATCATCCTTTATAGTGAATCGAAAAACGTTCCGGGTATGTTCACTCTTGCGTCTTTTAGGTTTTTAGGATTGACACGGTAATTTAAAATTAGAATGAAAGCCACATCATTTTCATAAGATAAATAGTTATATTTAAGTGTGACAACGGCTGTATACATAGATTATAATAAATTCGGCGTCATCATAACTGTAACATGTTTATTGTACTTTTTTTTTTTTTTTACAGTTTGAATTAAAAATAACCATTTTAACTTCTGTCTAATGCTATTGCGAATGGAGTATTGATCTTACTAACATAATATGGACCTGTATCAATTACTGTGTGCTTGGTCTGAAATAAATAATAGCAATTTGAATTTCATAGATGCTACAAGTATTTGTTTTACAATGTGCCCTCGTGAGCATTAGACTTAAGGGTGCCCAAGTCGGTCGTTCTGCAACAAAAAAACTAACTTTTTTTAAAAATTTTTTCCTTACAGTAGCGAAATAAATTAATATATTTTTCTGTTTTGTTATTACACCATCAAATAGTAAAGTAATCGCGATACTACTGTATGGAAGAATGACCGACTAGGGCACCCTTAAAGATGACTGAAAATGTGGGTTTACTCTTTTGAGAATTCGAGATCAACAAGATTTAATATTTTGTTTTAGCCACAATCATAATGGTCAGACCAAACCGCATTGCGCCTGCGTGGTGAATTACGGCCCAAACTCTCTCACAGAGAGGAGACCTGTGCCCCAGCAGTGGGGAAATTAAAAGGCTGCTGATGATGATGATGATGAATGGTCAGACTGTAAACCAACTACAGCACTCTAGAAATAAGGTTTGGCAGATGACGATGACTACCTACCATCTGAACTCATCTGATTTATCGACCCATCAACACCCAGTACGAGTGCGGTGATCCTGTTCAGATTATGACCCATTTGCTGGAGTGCCTCAAATGTCCATTCACCTGCACCTTACAAGACTGGGCTCAAACAGTATGATTTAAATAATGTATCGCCAAAACTAAAAGAAGAAGAATATGAATTCCACGTCCACAATCATATAACTCTCGAACATCTTGGATCACTCTTTTGAATTACTGACTATCGACAAGAATAGAATAGAATACTCTTTATTATGTACACCATACAAAAACCCCAGCCTGCCATGACTGATATTTGTTAAACGATCACAAGGGTTCACAAAGAGAAAACACAAAGAGTTCTCACTGTGTATAGTACGGTCATCCATTTAAGGTGCTATTAACTGCCAGTGTTCTGTGCTGAGCTCACGTAACGCGTCGTACGTCCACCCAGTAATAGGACTCGCCCATCAAGGAGCGCTGTCCAAAATTAGACGCATTATTAATTTATTAGACATAAAAAAACAAGTGTTATACTAAAACACGTATACTAAAATATAAATAATTAAATGGTCTTTAAAATGGTGAAAGTTTCTTGGAAAAACGCTTTATAGTTTTTGCGTGATTCTGTTTTTTTTATCCGCGTTAGTCAAAACTTTTCAAATTAATTACGCTATGTTATAAAAATATAATTTCAAATATTCACATATCAAATTACGACGTAAATTGTCTAAAGGAACATATATTTTTTTCAAAGAAATAAAACTAGTCGTTTAGACGTGATGTTCAATTAAATCTTATAACTGGGTAACAGTGTTATAAACTAATTCTTATAATTGCGCCTTAAAAGATGACCGCTGCGCATCCACAGCTATACCTCACAGATACATCTCGCTATGATTCCTTCAAAATATAGCCAAGTCTACCTACATATGTCACCATGCACCATTATAATCCCTTTCGACTAACTCAAAGCCTGATTCCCAAAAACTTGATACTTAACGTTGGTATTCGAGCTCATTAGGAAGGACTAACGACCCTCGGATTATTGCCTCTCCCGTAAAACTTTGGAGCGACCGAAACTCCGGACGGACGGAATTCCGCCTCCCCTTTCCGACGTGAAAATTTTTTGATTGCATACACGCCCGGAGTTCGGGCTTTTGGATCGATGCATGAAGCTTTTGGGGTAGCCGGAATTCGGTAAAGGTTACCTGAGTTAGTAGGTAAATATCGTTTGCAGATTTTTTTGGGGCGATTGACCGTACTTTTTGTTCTTTATTTTGATGTTGAGTTTTTTGAATCAAAAGGATTTGCTAGGGCGAGAGAAGTAGTGGGTGAGGCAAGTGGCATATTACTTTAAAATACCCATTACACGACTCCACTATAAGGCTCTGATTCTGCGACCTCTCGCGCCCGGCCCTGGTTCAGGTCATGGTACGGGGCGAGAGGAAATGGGATGCCGTCTCCTCCTTCTGCGATGCAGTAATTCTCGCAAAGGCGGAGGTGGGAAGGGTGAGGGAAGCTCAACGGAGTGGCCCTCACGTCTGCGGCCGCTACCTGTGGTGGCAGGAGAAGCACTGGGTGTAGGACGTCGAGAGACGATCTCCGGCCACCGTAGACCCGGGCCTGTGGATGACGAGCAGTAGGTAGCTCGCCGTCCGATCAGCGCCAGACCCGTGAGTCGACGGCGCATAGTATTCCACGCGCGCCTCAAAGAGATGATTGTCAACCACCACTGACGGGGCCTGCATGTCTATAAATTCTAAACAGAATTACCGCACCGCTGGGCACTCAGGCAGGGAAGGAACAAGGGTGGGTTTTAGTCGGTAATAGTCTGACACACCCTCGCGCTCTACCCAGAGCGGGAGATGTCATTGGATGATTTCCCACCCCGCCAAAAAAAAAAAAGGCTCTGATTCTATTATGAAAGGACTAGTCCTGATATTAGGCTTGCCTATTGCGTGTTGACGATTTCAAATGAAGAAGTTTGCTCTATGCAAAGGGACATACTAACAGCGATTGCAACTGTCGAAATTGTAAGACCACGTTACATTTCGGCAGCAATCTTCAGCAGCAGTCTTCTCTACATAGTATAAATGAAAGTCGCTTTCCGCGTCTGTCTGTTCCTCCGCTAACTCCTCCTAAACCACGCAACCGATTTTAATGCAGTTTTTACTTACAGAAAGAGCGATAAACGAGGAATATTTTGGTATATTATTTTTACCCGTGCAAAGCCGTAGTGGGTCATTAGTTTACATTTATGAGTTATCGACAATATTCATCACCAAAAGAATTGGACTTGTGATTCTTGAGTTCCTCAGGAGTTTCCCTTTCACCATAATTTGTGCTAAGGGAAAACCAGTCAGCAATAAATACATTAGCAATACAAACAAGAATACAACCTCTTTTGACCTTGTTGGTACAACCCCGTTAACAAGATTAGCTATGCACAAAACGTCTCCGAAGTAAAGTAGGGTAGGATGAATAGTTACCAGTCCTTAAGTAGTATAAAATTTGTTTATTTATTTATTTAACTATTAATGTACACACATATAATACACAGACAAGAAATACGTACGAAAATGGAAAAATACGTACAAAGGTGATGCTCATTTATAAAGAAATCTCTTTCATTATACTTGCGAAAGAACCGGCCAAGTGCGTGTCGTGTCGCACATTTAGGGTTCCGTACCAAATATTGGTATTTGTTAGTAAAGTAATAATCAACATTATCACCAAATTTCAAATTCATTTATGTCAATGGGAAGTTAAAAAATCTTTGGAAGAAAATTTTGTGACAGGCGACGGACGGACAGACAAACGGACAGATGGACAGACGGCCAGACAAACACGTGAGTGACAGCAATACGGCTCCATTTAGATCCTTCGGATACGGAACTCTACAAAAGAGAAGTTGTTGTAGGTTGTTTTATCCATAGAGGATCCAGATGTGGCCTATTTCACCCTTGATAGCATATTAAGAATCAATAGGATTGGCAAGGGAGTTTGATGCGGCACTTCTTTATTGCCGCTAAAACACTAGGAAGTGGTGAAGGACGTTTTAAGGGTCTGAACCTAATTTTATAAATAACTTTTCCTTTGATGAATTGTATGAATTATTTTTATAATATTATATAGATGATTTTGATAAAGCATTAGACTCCTTTCACAAATGCATTAAAAAAAGAGGCACGTAGAAGCACGGATTCAAAACATTTCACGTCAAAGTTAAGTTAACACAATTTTATTAATTCTTTAATTTTAAAACAGAAAAATAAAACAACTAAAGCACGAAAATTCGGCAATGAAAATTAACAAGGTGCGCATTCAGAAGTATTCACATTGAATGACAATCACAGAACATTATTTCCGTACGATTTAACAGACGACATAAACCAGTAAAATTGGAAATATCCGGCTGTCACAACTTATGAGGGATTATAGGGACTTATAGGTAACATTTTGGTAGAATTATAGATATTTTTGAGTGTTAATTATATTTATGAATTGAAAAACGTTCCAGATATGTTCACTTCTGCGTTTTTTAGGTTTTTAGCATTGATACGGTAATTTTAAATTGGAATGAAATAATGTATGTAACTAAATGAAAGCCACAAAATTTCAAAAGATAAATTGTTATAATAAAGTGTGTGTGTGACAGCTGCTGTATAATAAATAAGGCGTCTATCATAACTGTAACATGTTTATTGTACTTTTGTTACAAAGTGTGGATTACAATTTTTTTTTTAACTTCTGTCACAAAATTGCGAATGGAGTGTTTCAAGACCTTATATTATCTTTATTTGTATTTATAGGCCACCAATTCCTATTGGTATATTTCGCACTACGTTTCAAACAAAGTTTCTTTATAATGAAGTGCATGGACAAACATTCTTAAATATAAGAACTCTTCAACATTGCTTGCGTCAAAAACATGAATATTCAATTCATGTTTTTGCGAAAGCTATCTTACATAAATGCTAAAACATGCCATTTTCATAGCTTTGAGTTTCCTTTGGTAAGTAACACGTATTCAGTCAGGTATATTTATTTGGGAAAAATTTTATCAGCACTCTCCTACCCTATACCTACCAATATCTTTTTGAGGTCACTCACCATGTTCGATGCTCTAAGGATACATCCTGCCCATCCTGCCTCTTGCACTGTAGTGCTGTATCCTGAGGAGCACTGTAGTGCTGTATCCTAAGGATACACCACTACAGTGTTAGAGGAGAATGTTAGGAGTCTTGAAGACAGAATTTCTCACCAATATCTATGTAATAGTTCAGGAGGAGCTCGTAGCTAAAGTAATAACAGCCGCACAGGTCGATCCATCAGGTTAAACTACGCTTGCCGGAGTTGGTCCATGGATGGGTGACCATCTTTACATACCGAGACTCCTCCGTGACTCAGCTCAGCGAACCACATCGGCCTCTGCAGAAGTCACTACGTGAATATCACGACCACTCGGGCAAGAGTGTGTCAACAAAACAAAAGAAGAAGCAATGATCTCAGTCTGTTCTTATAAATTAAGCACATCTTTTACACAGTCCACGTTTTTCCAATTTGTCCAATGCTTGCACGCGTCATTCAAGCACCAAGATTTTCCAGCATGGTGTTTTTTTTGCGTTCCCTAATCAACAAGAAACCCTTATAGTTTCGCCATGTCCGGCTGTCCCTCCTTTGTACTAGGAAGCTATAATTTGGCATGGATATACATATTAATCATGCCGAAAAAGTGGTAAAATGAAATAATGATAAGCAAAGTTAGCTCAAGTTTAAGAGTAATAGTCGCCCAACTTATAAAATGTTTCTACTTGTTAAATTTCGTACCAAATACAAAAACAAATTACTTATATGAAGTACGGTCCACGGAACCCAACCTTGCGCGTGCCCCGACACGCACTAGGCCGGTTTTCTACGAATATACATATCGCTGAGTACCAAACACTACTTTTATCCCAGAAAAATACCCGGTTCCTATGAGATAGGCCAAGGGAGTTAAACCTAGGGAAAATTTTACTGCTAAACAAAATCAGGTGAAAATTAACAGAAATTTCGTAAGCAATCTTTCATAAAGCTATCCATTTTGAGATGCAAATATTTAAAAATTGAATATTTTCAAATATTTGCATCTCGAAATGGATCGCTATTCCCTAAAAACGTGACGTGTCTCTCAACCAACGTTCTACATTACCATGTTTCGATATTGTTGTTTGTCAAACAAGGTAGTGAAGAGTTTCTAGACGTTTTTTTAACACAGAGCCCGTAATGGCCGCGCTGGCTGCGAACAGACGCAATCTTTTATGAATAGTATACAGGGGGTGGTAAACAGTATTTAAAATATAAGCACGGAAGCAGTCTTCTGGCCATAGAAATGAATTTCTTCAGGAAAGTCATAGTCATAGTCAATTCGACGAAACTGTTTTAGGGTTCCGTACCCGAAGGGTAATCAACGGGACCCTATTACTAATCCTGCACTGTCCGTCCGTCTGTCTCTCAGCAGACGGACAGATCATGAGTGATCGGTAATAAGTAGACAGTTTAAATCACAGAATGTGTATTTCTGTTGCTGCTATAGCAATAAATAATAAAAATAAATTTAAAATTATTGGGGGCTCCCGTACTAGTAACTTATTTTTTTTTGGCTCTTTTTGCTCGATCTTAATAATGGCAACAAATAGACGCGTATAATCTTGTACGACGTGATGAACCCTTCATGAGTGAGTCCGACTCGGACTTGGCCGGTATTTTTTACTACGCCACAGATTTTGATACGGTTTCCCTTATACAAAGAGCGATAAACGAGGAAGATTTGTGTAGAAAAGTTATGTTTTTGGGCGACTGTCCGTTCTCTGTCTGTTTATGTAAAACTAAAACGTTCAATAAAAAACTTTTCTACAAAAAATAGAACCGACTTCCAAGATAAAACAAAAAAAGTGCAAAATCACTTTAATTTCGGATCGCAGTAATCGCGAGTCATTTGCTGTTAGTTATTAAAGAGTTCCACTGTTTATCTACGAAGATCTTCATCAGACCTTAATGAAATATCTACTAAAACCTTTCTTGAAAAATATGCATTTGAATAACGAAAACTACTGATCTGATTTGGATGGGCCAAATCAGATCATTAGTTTTCGTGAAAATCGCGGACAAACAAGCATATATACATATATAAACAAGCATATATATGAATACAGAACCTCCTTTTTGAAGTCGTGTAAAAAGTGCTGGCTAATTACTAATTTAGATACTAATTTATTTATTTATTATAAATTATATTTGGCTTACAATGCATGTCCAGGAGCCTCCATTTAGGCATAGAAAATGCATGTGAAGGCTCCGCTCCACCCTTACATTTTTACCATTCACCCGCCATAGTCCAGTTTGTTCCGAAGTTGAAAATACTCTCAAGCGCCATTGCACTAAACGTCCAAATAGTTATATATAAAAAAGGAAAGAAAAAAAAAGTACAAATATAATTGTATGTATGTGTGTGATGTGGAGTGTGTATGTGTGTGTGTGTGAGAGTGAGATTTTGAGTGTATATGAGTGATAAAATAAGCAAATAACATCAATCTATATTATTTATGTTGCAAGAGTTACTCTGTATAACTAACTCTAACTATAACCTGGCTCTCAGGCTAGTTTGAAAAAAATACTTTTAATATTGAGCAGTCGCCTCTGATCCGTTACCGTACTCTGTATTTTTTTCTCGTTATTCTTCGTGAAGTTTCGGCAACCGGTAGGCGAGCACGTCCGAACGTGTCGCGGCATAGATTGAGTATTGAGTTGACGTAACCATACAATCATTATTTACTTATCGAGATCAAACGGTAAACGAGACTGCAAAGATGGTTGAACGAAACATGCCTGAGACACGCTTAGGCAGTATTAGGTCGTAGATTGAAGCCTTTTTTTTTGGGAGTGGAAAATCATCAAATGACTTCTCCGCTCTGGGTGGAGCTGGGCGTGTCAGACTCTTACTGACTAAAACACACTAGGTATATCACTCACTATCTATCATTTACCGATATTAACAATGATTATTTCGAAATCAATATATTCGCAATTCAATAGATGCAATACCTACCTAGTTATTAATTATCATCTCGCCCGACAGCTTTAAACGCTGTAGTGTTCGAATTCGAGCCAGTGTGAGAATGTATTTATACAAGAAACTCAGAGCATTCAATTTATACCTACTTACTGCTGAGACATCTTCAAGTTCATTTAATTTTATCCTCCTGTACCAACCCTACCAAAATAGGTAACAATTTTGTGTGCCTGTGTCCGTACTCTTTGTCAGCGAATGCGGCGCTCAAACAGTGTCAAATGCTGTGAGACACTTGTTGCAAACCGCGGCGTCTTTGTCGGTAAATTATCAAATAAGTGGGTATATAGGTAATACACCGATCGACCAACAGTTTATTCGCAGAACGTCACATTTTCCCAATCAACCTTGAACCTTAATTATTTAGCGATAAAGTTGAAAATCTGTTAAAGAAATTTGACAGATTGTAGTAGCTTGATGTGCTGGCGTCTGTACCATAACATTGGCTGCCGTAGAAACTGTTACTAGACCTACTCGACTCGCTGTTAGTTTTAAATTTTGCTGAATAGAAGAATAATATAAACTTTGAAACATAAGTAGGTACCTACATAATGTTTATATAATTTTTTTGGCTATAATTTTAAGCACATACCAAACTACGAGTACTAACGTTAGATCTGCACATTAGACATAAACAAGCATAATATATTATTATAGGTAGATACCTACAAGGTATGAACTTTGCTATAAAGTTATTCTAGGTACATTTTATCACATGGGATGATGGGAACAGATTTGTGAGTATTAACACGCTACCTATTTAATAAATAGTTGAAATATAATAAGTACTTACCTACCTAATCAATACAATACCTTTTAGGGTTCTTTCAGACGAGCGGCACGTTACCAACTGCAGATACAACTGCAGCCCTTAGTTTAGTGTTATGACGATACCTACGGTTTTGATAATGGGGAACGTCTCTCAAAATCGGGATTGAAACCAAATACCTACTTAATAACGCCCAAATCTCAGTTTGTCTTAACTGCAAGACGCAAGAGTCTTGCAGGCTTAAGTCTTGTCTTGCTCAAGTCTTGCAGGGTTCAGTCTCGGTCTTGGTATTGCTACAATAAGGCGGTCTTGGTCTTGGTCTTGGTCTTGCGAAAATGCAAGAACAAGACCAAGACTGCAAGACCAAGACCGATTTTGGGCAACACTAAAAATGGCCCATCATGCGGTCTTGTTTTGAAAGAGAATGATAGTAACCCGCCATCTCTCGATGTTCAGTCGAAATTTCTTCGTATTCGTTGAAAATGGACCACTAAAACTTTCCTTCAAATGTAAACCATCAGTCTTTTGGCCTAGAGACACTAAAGCCTCCTTCATTTACAGGTACTAGCAGCGCTCGCAGTATCCCTGGCCCCCTTCTCAGCAGGGCTCGGCAAGGGCTACAGCTCACCCGCCATCGCCTCTCTGCAGGGACCCGGCGCCAACGCCACAAGGAGAGACTTCCAACTCACTGACCAGCAAGCGTCTTGGCTTGCTTCGCTGTCGTTTCTCGGTGAGTCTTTTAGGTACCTGGCCCCGCTCTCATTCGCGCTAGCCTGCCATCAGCTCTCTGCAGGGACCCGGTGACAACGCAACGAGGAGAGACTTCCAATTCACTGACCAGCAGGCCTCCTAACTTACTTCGCTGTTCTTCCATGGTAAGTCTTGTTTAAGAACTGTCCTTAGCCCCGTTCTCAGCAGGGTTCGGCAAGGGCTATAGCTCGCCTCGCTGCAGGGACTCGACGCCAACATCACAGCCAATTTGCGCCGAATCTACAGGTCCAATTGAGTTGAAATTTAGTACACATCCCAAGAATTACCACCATATTACAAGTTTATTTAACTACAATACATTTTTTGACGCCTGAATGTAAGTTTATTTAACTACATTACATTTTTTGACGCCTGAATGTAAGTTTATTTAACTACATTACATTTTTGACGCCTAAATGTAAGTTTTATTTGAGTTTTTGTTTCAATTACAGTTAGTTAAGTATTTTATACCAGTGCGTGTTGCCAGTGATGACTTATGGAACGGAAACGTGGTCGCCCACAATGGGCCTCATCAGAAGGCTTACAGTCACCCAAAGGGCAATGGAGAGGCCATTGCTCGGAGTTTCCTTGCGTGATTGAATCAGAAATGATGATATCCGCAAGGAAACTCCGAGCAATGCCCTCTCCATAAGGTTACTGACATAGCCCAAAGAATCGCCAAACTGAAGTGGCAGTGGGGAGTGCACATTCCTCGCAGAACAGATGGTCGATGGGGCCGAAAAGTTCTGGAATGGCGATCGCGTACTGGAAGACGCAGCGTTGGAAGGCCTTTTTTTTTTTTTTTTTTTTTTGCCGGGGTGGAAAATCCTCATGGATGTCCTTCGCCCGGGGCGGGCGAAGGGGTCTGTCAGACTCTTACTGACTAAAAACCACCCCGGTGTTCCGTCCCACACTTGGACCGGGGATCGTGAGAGCTAGTACGACTTCCACGATCCCCGGCTGGTGCCGGCCCGCCTATGCGGGCCACCTCTGGTCCGCGGGGAGAGTGAGGTGTCCTCCCCCCGCGACGTCTAATAGGGGCGCACGCGGAACACTACGCGCAGCCGCCTCGGGTCCTGCTGGATGGGGGGCGGCGGACGACCCCGAGTCCACCGGCCCTCCGGACCCATTTAGGGGGGCTGGAAGAGGGCGTTGTCCGCCCTCCGCCGACGCCCGGTACGCCTGCTGCGGATCGGGAGAGTGGCCACGGCCTCCCTCTCCCTCTCCGCAGCCTCCTTCTGTGAAATTACGGCTTCACAGAAGGAGATCACTGCATCCCACGACTCGGCGCTCCCGACCATTGAACGTGCAACGGCCGGCAGCGACAGGTCGGGGCCCACTTCGGATACGAGGGCACAGCGCTGCTCCTCCCATGCGGCACACTCTGCCAGTGTGTGCTGCGCCGTGTCCTCCCAACAGTCGGTGCAGTGATGGCACCGAGCGTCCGGCTCCCTGTTTATGCGATACAGGTACTTCCCGAAGCAGCCATGCCCCGAGAGCACCTGCGTCGCCCGAAACGACAGGGAGCCGTGCTTCCTCCCGAGCCATTCGTCGAGCACTGGTCGGATCGCGTCGACGGTAGCAAGGCCGGCGCAAGGTAGGGCGCGAAAGCCTATCCCGCCATTCCGCCACCATGACTTCGCGGAGCTGTGACCGACGCAACTCGATCTCGCGCTGCATCGGTTCACCGCCCCGCGTCCGCACCTCCTCGCGCCACCGGTACAGCGAGGCGAGGACTCTCGCCTCCAAGTCCCAAGGCGGAGATCCGGCCAGTGCACAACCCGCCTCGTAGGAGATCGTGCGATATCCCCTAATAGCCCTGACGGCCATCGCCCTCTGCGGTCTTCGCAATATCGCGATGCTGCCGGCCGTCAGGTCAGAAGCCCAAACCGGGGCCCCATACAAGGCCATGGATCGCACGATCCCTAAGTACAACCGCCTACAGGCGGTGCTCGGGCCCCCTAAATTGGGAAGCAGCGTTGCGAGCGCGCCCGCGGCGCCCATCAACCTGGGCGTCAACCGTCGAAAGTGGGGGCCAAAATCCTACCGGCTGTCGAGCACCAATCCTAAGTACTTCATGGTCGACTCGACAGCGATTTGGACACCCCCGACCACAATGTGTGATCCCGGCGTTGCGTAGCGTTGGAAGGCCTCCCACAAGGTGGACCGATGACCTGGTGAGGGTTGCGGGTGGATGGATGGATGGATGCGAGACGCACCGGACCGATCATTATGGCGACACTTGGGGGATTCCTATGTCCAGCAGAGGACGTCTTTCGGCTGAAATGATGATGATGATGAAGTATTTTATAAGTTTGTGTATAAAGAATTTAATATCAAGAAAAAAATCAAGTAGAATCTTTACTTCTAACTTCAAATTAACTACAGAAGATACCTGGATGACCGTTTTTTTTTTGTTGGTAAATCTTGTTTTTTTGGAAATGAAACGTAGCTAGATCGATTTATCGCCCCCGAAACCCCTTGCATACTAAATTTCATAAAAATCATTGGAGCCGTTTCCGAGATTCATATTATAATTTAGGTATATGTTAAACAAGAATTGCTCGTTTAAAGGTATAAGATTACACGTTCTTAACAGATACTCACGTGTGCACCACTGAACCTTGCCAGTAGATTAGGAGCAAATTGGCTGTCACAGATGGACAGGTACGGACAGACACACGGGTGATCCTAGAAGGGTTCCGGGATATTCGGAACTCTAAAAATAGTAATTAGAGCTTCATTGTTTCGGATTGATAAATGAAATCGTAAAAACATGTGTACATATTTGAATAGATTGTGCACATACCACACTTTATATAAGACTACTACTACTAGATTACTGAACCAGTATTTTAATAATCAGAACACGTGCGTTGGTGGTGTAATGGTCAGCATAGTTGCCTTCCAAGCAGTTGATCCGGGTTCGATTCCCGGCCTACGCAGTATCTTTTTGCAGTACTTATTATTTAGAGATATTTTTGCTAAATTGTATTCTCAAATGTTCGCAATTTTAGAACGGTTCAAACTTAACAAAGATTTTAATTCGAGATTCGCAGGGCTTCAACCCTTTTTTAAAAACAATAACAGTATCAAAGTAATCCTCTTTCCACCGCACAAAGCAGGCAGAAGTAAAAATAAGTTAATGATAAAAATCTTTTTTAGGGTTCCGTACCAACGGGACCCTATTATTAAGCCTCCACTGTCCATTCGTCCGGCTGTCCGTCAGCGGGCTGCATCTCATAATCCGTAATAGGTAGATGGGTAGTTGAAATTTTCACAGAATTTGTATTTCTGATATAACGGCAACAGAAATGCACATTCTGCCTATTTTGACTAACTATTCTCGTTCAACAACAAATAATAAAAATAAATTAAAAATTAAAGGCAGGGGGCCTTTAATTTTTACCCCACTACAAACGTGTTTTTTTGGCTTTTATTGCTCGATCTTAATAATGGGAACAAGTAGACGTATATAATCTTGTACAGTAGTACGGAACCCTTCATGAGCGAGTCCGAGTAGCACTTGGCCGGTTTTTTTTTTAACAAGCATTTAACGTATCAGTTACCGGAGAAACAGACACAATAGAAAATCTATTGTTACTTTATCCGTTGGCATCCAACGCGTATTCATATCAACGTGTATTCGTGCTGTTGATTGTTGAAGAGTTCTTCTATCTGGACCTAATCCTATCTGTCCGTCTGTCTGTCTGTTCGTCTGTCTGTATGTCCGTCGTCTGTCACACAGGTTTTACAAGCAAACGGTTGGAGCTATAGTCTTCGAATTTTCACAGTTTAAGGATCTTGTTGAAAAATACATTTGGTACGGCATCTTAAATGCGCAGTTTGACATGCACTTGGCAGTATTTTTTTATTTTTCGTGTTCTTCTGAGTAAACACTTTTATTTGATACCCACATCATGGAAATACATAAATAGTCCGCCATCTTTGGGAGTCTGCCATATGATATTTAGAATGACGTCACTTAGCAAACCTTACATTATCATCGTTCTCTCATTATAAAATTTAAAAAACACAAAAGAGCTGATGACCTAGAAACGACTGGACCGATTTTGATAAAACATGTCTTAGAACCATCGCTAGAAAACCTGCCTTCAAAAAAAAAAAAAACCGCTTTTCTAATTGGTTCACCCGTTTAAGAGCTACGGTGCCACATACAGACACACAGACGGACAGACAGATACACACATGTAACGGTCAAACTTATAAGCTCACACGTTCTTTTGAGTCAGGGTTTAAAAATGAACAATATCGCTACACAGAGCCTCTTGCCTTCTCGTATACACTTTTACTGAAGGAATTTAATTGAAATTCTTTGAGTCGTAGTACAGGAATGATGTGTGAGAGATTATAAGAATGTGATGCTGAAGTTTATTAATAAAATGGCTTCTGCCAGCTGCTTCGCACGCGTGGAATCAGTACTACCTCCGTTATTTATAATCTTTGAACCCCTTTTTCACTCCCTTAAGGGTTGAATTTCGAAAAACCCTTTCTTAGTGGATACCTTACTCTTCACAAAGAACACATCCTCCAAATTTCATGTCTCTAGGACAAACGGTTTAGGCTTTGCGTTGATATATCAGTCAGTCAGTCAGTAAGTCAGTAAGGACTTTGAATTTTATATATACAGATAACAGCTGATCTGTGTGGATGTGTTGTGACAAATAAGGTAGGTACTGTCAAATAATTTTGACCCGGCGCCTCCGCCACTTGTAGAACCCCGAGTTCTGTGGTGTGTAAGAATGACTGGCTTATGTGTGGAGTGTGAGGAAAGATAGAGTATAAGGCACTCTGAACTTTATATTTAACTAAGTTATACATGTACCCAATTCCAACGGGCGAGAAGAACACTTCCCTGTCATCAAAAACTACTGCTCTTTTTACATTCGAACGACTCTCCTATATTCCCAACTGCCAGCTGAAGGCCGGTACCCACACGCGGACTTAGGCGGTGTTTACAATCGCCACAATTCTTACCTACCTTACTTGTCACAACACCCATAGCACTTGCTAAGGTCGCAGGAGAGTGTTTGAAAGAGTCACGCGGCCCTGGAACGCAAGGGCAACTAAAGGAATATTGGTGAGTTTTAGTCAGTAAGAGTCTGACAGGCCCTCCCGCTCCCGAATACGAACAATCCACACATCATATTCTATGGGAGTGTACTCTTTGGCAAACTGAACGCAATATTATGTTGGATAGTATTCAGCCTACGTCTGGAGTTGTCTATTACACGGACCTTGTGGAAATTAGAACGAATTTCCGTGCGTTCAAGCGTTTTTGCCATACCTATTATTGGAATCAAGTGTAACAGCTTACAATTTTAGGACCCATTAATACTAGTATTTTTAACCAGTGGTGCTCGGCAACTCGGCTAACCAGCTTTGTGCCTAAGGGCCTAGCTTTGTTCTGTCTCCCGCTTGATTAGGAGGGAAGTGGAAATTATGTTTTTCTTACTCCTCCGCTGTCTTTTCTGATTAATTTCATTGCAGAACCCAACAGTTTAATCGTTTCTCTGAAAGTCGTCGAGCTTCATTGCCTCGGCGTTTTTTTCTGATGGTCGCCATTGTTGATTCTCGCTTACAGAAGTTACGGTGGTTTATTTTTTTTTTGTTGGGTGGGAAATCATCCAATGACTTTTCCCGCTCTGGGTGGAGCGGTAGAGCGTGTCAGACTCTTACTGACTAAAACCTACCCCTGTTCCTTCCCTACGTGAGTGCCCAGGGGTGCGGTAACTCATGTCCAGAATTTATCCGCCAGCCCTAGGCATGTAGGCACCGGCCACGATGGGCCCTGTCAGTGGTGGCTGACACTAATCTCTTTGAGGCGCGCGTGGAACACTACGCGCCGTCGAATCACGGGCCTGGTGCTGATCGGACGGCGAGCTACCCGCTGCTCGCCGTCCGCAGGCCCGGGTCTTTGGTGGCCGGAGATCGTCTCGCGACGTCCTATGCCAAGTGCCTCTGCTGTGATGGTAGCGGCCAGGGCCGTGACGGCCACTTCGTTGAGCTTCCCTCACGCGTCCCGCCTCCGCCTTCGCATACATTACTGTTTCGCAGAAGGCGGAGACTGCTTCCCATTCCCTCTCGCTCCGTACCATGGCCTGAACCAGGGCCGGGCGCGAGAGTTCGCCGCCACCTATCGCATCCACAAGGACACGGCGGTGCTCCGCCCAAGCGAAGCATACCTCCACCATATGCTCCACTGTGTCCTCTGGGCGATCCGCGCAGTGATTTCACCCGGGCGTTTCCTCCCTCCTGATTTGGAACAGGAACCTCCCGAAACAACCGTGTCCGGTGAGGACCTGCGCCAGGCGAAATGTGAGGACGCCGTAACGCCTCTCCAGCCACTCCTCAAAGAGGGGCACTACCGCCGCAATGGTGGCGTGCTGGACATTTAGGGCAGGGAGGAACAGGGGTGGGTTTTAGTCAGTAAGAGTCTGACACGCCCTTTCGCTTCACCCTACAGCGGGAGAAGTCATTGGATGATTTCCCACACCCAAAAAAAAAATGGTGGCGTGCCCAGCGCTGGGTTGCGACAGTCGCTGTTTCCATGTCACCATGAGATCCTTTCGGAGCTCAGTCCGCCGAGCCGCAAGGTGTCACGGCAGCAGAGTTTCGACCCAGCGTTTGGCCTCTTCGCACCACTCCCAGAAGTTACAGTGGTTTGAGAATAGAGTGGCGGGCTTGTCTAAAAAAAAAGAGCCTTCCCGCTCGACCCGGTGCTGGAGAAATTATTTCAAGATTTCCCACCCTGAATATTAATAATCAGGTTGGTATACAGTAGGCTGATATATTTTCCAATTATTTAAATAAGTCAGGTTTAAAGGTTAATAAAATTCTGACACGCCCCAAAAAGGTTGCCGTACCTGAAGGGTAACTAACAGAACCCTATTAGTTACTAAGCCTCCGCTGTCTGTCCGTCCCTCTGCTTTATCTCATGAAACCTAATCAAAAGTGAAAGTTCAAGAAACGTGATTTTTTCGGTTTATGGTACGGAAGCCTTCGTGTGCGGATCCGATCCGCATGGCTAGTTTTGTTTTTTGGTGTGTTACAAAAATTGTTAAACTTTACTGCTAATATACTTACTTGTTTTTAACTGCACCCCAACATAGTTGGAAAAGGTTTTTTTTTACCATTGATAGGCACACGTTTGACCACTATCTCACCTGATGGTAAGTGATAATTTAGTCGAAAATGGAGCACGCTTGCCTGGAAGAACCTATTCACTCCTGACTTCTAGACTCCCAGCTTGTAGCTAACAGAAAACTCAGACTGTGGCAGGGAATTCCACTCCTTAGCTGTAAGCACAATGAATGTGTTACCAAATTGATTTAATGTGTGTGGGTGGGTTATCTCTTTCTTTCCTATTTTCAGGCGCCCTCTTCGGCGGCATGGCGGGAGGCGCGGCAATGCGGCATGGTCGTCGTCGGGTGCTTTCCCTAGCTGCCGCTCCTTGCAGCCTCTCGTGGTTGCTGACCACCGTGGCCACGTCAGTCAGGATGATGTGCATCACCGCCTTCTTGGGAGGATTCTGCTGTTCAATTTTGACCATGTTGTCGCAGGTAATGTGGGACTTTTAACTTACCGAATTTCTAAGTAGTATTAATTTTAATCAAAGTTGTGTTTCGCGTCTGTCTGTTTTTCTGTTAAGTCCTCCTAAACCACGCATCGGATTTTAATGCGGTATTCACTAGTAGAAAGAGCAATAAAGGAGGAAGGTTTGTGTATCATTTGTACCCGTGTGGAGCCGGGGCGGGTTGCTAGTAAGGTATAAAGTTGTTTATAATGTTTTCTGAAATTGTGTTTTTAGGGTTCCGTACCCGAAGGCTCCAAACGGAGCCCTATTGCTGTCACTTACGTATCCATCCAATGACATCTCCCGCTCTAGGGTGGAGCGGAAGGGCGTGTCAGACTCTTACTGACTAAAGCCCACCCCTGTTCCTCCCTGCCCTGAATGCCCAGGGGCGAGGTAACTCTTTCGAATTTATCCTCAACCCCCGGGCAAGAACACCACGCTTAAATGGTGAACAGATCAGTGATCACAATTACGTTCTTTTAGCTTAAAAGAAGGTAGATAGCTATTCTGCCCAGTGCCCGTCTTCATGACACAACACCTCAGTGTTTTTAAGTATTTAAAAACAAAAGATCAGAAAACGAAACAATTTATTCTCTCTAATTGCTTTGTCTCCGACAAACTTCAAACAGATTTAAACATCAGATAAAGATAACTGTCAAATTATTCATTACAAGTTTAGGGAAATTATTTGTACAGACATTTCAATTTAAACCCCACGAAACAGGCTAAAACAGACCTTTGTGTCTTAGTAATAAGTAGTATAATGTTATAACAATGTTGGGTAAAGATTTGAAGACCCAATTTCCTAGCCCGCATGTTTCAGACAATTAGAGAGTTGACCACGCCTCACGACGGATCAAAGACAAGCAATATTGTACTTTGCTGTTTGATTATGTAGATATTTGGCTTTAATCTTCTTCTTTTTAGCATTTCCTATTTCTCTTCTGCAGTTGGTACCTACCTACCTAGCTATAGTTCCTATGAAAGGGCACCCTTTGCTTTTTTTTTACGCGTGATAGGCTCGTGTTTGACCGCAAGCAAAAGTTTTAATACACGTATTTTGCACGATGGCCGACAGTCAACGGGGCTTAACGGATGTGGACCTTTGACTCGCACGGTACCTGAAAGATTATGATAGTCGTTATAAAAGCTTGTTTTAAAAAAATATTTTAAACAATTGATCCATTTACTTACAGGGTTTTTTTAGGCATAATATGTTTGGGTGTAAAATTTTCTTTTCTCATAATTGTCTTTCTTACTTTTATTATACAGAATTGCCACCCTGCTTATAATTGACAAAGTCTTAAACTTTACACGAGTTGTGTATTCAGCCCGTGATGCCGGCCGGTCCTTCAAGGCCCGGCTCGGCTGCTAATTCAGAAAATTTCCCTCTAAAGGAAACTTTTAAGGATGGAATTACTTATTTATTACTTGAAAAGCGGTTAAAATTCTATTAATTTGTCCTCTGTTTGATGTATTCTTGGTGATTTAAACATTACTTTGTAATTAGTGTTCATTGCTTAAAACTAATTTTAACTTTTATCAGAAAAAGTAATAATGGCGGCCTTGGAATAAATTCATGAACAGACTGAAATATTTTGCAAAAAATTAGAAAAAAGTCTTTACTTTTAACATAATTATGTAAAGAACCAATTAAAACACACATTTATTATCCAATTTCAGGTCTACATCAGTGAGATATCAGTCCCTGATATCCGCGGTTGCCTCAGCGCTGTGCTCAAAATAGTCGGCCATCTTGGAGTTCTGTTCAGCTTCACCATCGGTGCCTACCTCGACTGGCAACAACTAGCCTTATGCATATCTGCTGCCCCTTTACTGCTCTTCTGCACTGTACTGTACATACCAGAAACACCAAGCTACCTGGTCTTAACAGGAAAAGATGAGGAAGCATATAAGAGTCTTCTCTGGTTACGTGGTCCTGACTCAGACGTTGCTCAGGAGTTAGCTACAATACGCACAAATGTTCTAGCTAGCAAGAACTTTAGCCAAAGACAGAGTCAAATGTCTGGGAGTCAACTTATCAACTCTTTGGACGTTAGGACTATGAACAGGCTCTTAGGACCAATTTTAGTTACGTGCGGTCTTATGATGTTCCAAAGATTTTCTGGTGCTCATGCGTTCTCGTTTTACGCTGTGCCAATATTCAGGAAGACTTTTGGTGGTATGAACCCTCACGGAGCTGCGATTGCCGTGTCCTTCGTGCAGCTCCTCGCCTCTTGTCTCTCAGGCTTGCTGATAGACACTGTGGGTCGTCTTCCGTTACTGATAGTCAGTTCTGTTCTTATGTCGATGGCATTGGCCGGGTTTGGGAGTTACGCGTATTATGAAGAAGTGCATCGTAATCAGAGGATTCAGAACGTCATGTTCCATCAGACAATCGGGCAGAATGACTGGATACCTCTGCTTTGTGTTCTAGTTTTTACGATTGCCTTTTCTTTGGGAATGAGTCCTATATCTTGGCTGTTGATTGGGGAGCTGTTTCCTTTGGAGTACAGAGCGTTTGGGAGTGCAATGGCAACGGCGTTCAGCTACCTCTGCGCTTTCGTCGGAGTGAAGACCTTTGTGGATTTCCAGCAAACGTTGGGTTTGCACGGTGCGTTTTGGTTGTACGCTTCTATAAGTGTGGGAGGTCTCTGTTTCGTGGTCTGCTGCGTGCCGGAGACCAAAGGTAAGGATTTGGACGAGATGGACCCGAATTACGTTCAAAGTTTATCACCAAAGAGGTAAAAGGTTTATTTCCCTTCGTGTTTACTTGGAAGCTTTTGGTTTAGGTGTAGGTAGTGTAGAAAGGGTTGATGGAAAGGATTTTGGAATAGACAGATATGCATCTGTTATAAAGAAATTTAGAGGTTTGAAACAATGAAAATTAATTGTAAGTACCTATATAGGGTGACTGGTAATAAGTGACCGATACTTAAACACGTGATTGTACTCATGGTTATAAACAACTTTCCCAAAAAAACTTTTTTTTTTAAAATACTTATTCACTTTTATCACAATAACAACAATTTGAAATACGCGCGCGCGCGAGGGCAGTGAGCGCTGCAATCAGCTGTTAGACGCGGTCTCGTATCGTACAGAGCACGGCTCGCAAGCCCGCTCGGCCGGGCACCACGTGCCGTTTTCGGTGTACCTAAGCAGTGCTCGTACCTACATGTTTCGGTTGTTGTTAAATAAAAAAAATATTTTCAAAGACAGCGTGTTTGACTAATACTTTTAAGATGCAACGTATGTCCGCGTAACTACAAAATATCTAGGAACGCGCACGCCGTAACATCAAAAGTAGGCACGATCTATCAGCTGATAGTCTGACCTCGGGCAAGGGCAAATGTACTTGTAGTAGCGTCGCACGCTCCCCCGCCGCCCGCACTGCTCCCTCTGCCTCAGTGCTAACAGCTGATCGCGGCGGTCACTGCCCTCACGCGCGCGCGAATTTCAAACTGTTGTTATTGTGATAAAAGGGAATAAGTATATAAAAAAAAAAAAAAATTGGGAAAGTTGTTTATAACCATGAGTACAATCACGTGTTTAAGTATCGGTCACTAATTACTAGTCATCCTATATATATAGGATACAAACCAAATCTATAAAAGCAACAGAAAATATATATGAACCTGGCACAATGCCATGCTCACATTCCTAAGGGATGGACATGCATATATGCATACACCAAAAAAAGGCCTTCAAATTGAAGTTCTACGATTTAGGATCAATGTCATGTATAATATAGACTAAAGAAAGAGGTAGCACCCTGTATTTAAAGTGGCTTAAAGGATGCTAAGTTTTTCAAGTATACACGAAGTTTCCAGAACAAATTGTACGTAGGAACAAAATTATATGGAGTCCACCGCGAAATTTTGGCTGTGCTTTTAAAACATTTTTTAATAAAAAATAATACCTACGCCACATAATTTTATGGTGGGCGATCTTAATCTTTAGAAATTTTAGTAAAAAAAGATATTATACTCGCATATCCTTAAATCCATATCTAAATAGTTTCGTTTAAACTTAGTTTGTTTAAGATTGCAGTGGTCCATACTTTACCTACCTAACTCTCCTTAGAGAATATTAAAAAGAAAACAGAAAAAAATATATTTCCCATGTTCTCGAGAATAGCGAAAGTATCTATATTTATTGTACTGGTTAATATTTTATCGAGCTTTCCTATCTTAACTACGACAATAATAAGACAATAAATAAATAATTAATTATGAATTACAAATATAATTAGCCTAGAGATGGTTTGACTCTGAATGGTAAGATTTATTTGAGTGAATTATAGAAGGATGCAATGTCAGTAGAAAATATATTATTATAGGAATACATTCTGAAATTAAATGAAAATAAATAAGCTTTATCATCATATTTTCTGTCTACAGGATGAAAAGTTTATTCAATGATAGCACAGTTTTAATCGCTAGAATAAAACTGTGCCGTCATTGAATAACCATCACTCTCTGAAAACTATTTATTTTATAGATTTTCATTTTTAAATATAATTCTTAGACTTAAGTTTTACGACACTAAAAAACAAAATTTAAATCGTGATCTTCTAAAAAATATGTATTTATTGTATAGTTCAAATTTTGATTTGTAAAACATTATGGGAACAATTATATTATTTTTCTTAGCGTGTAAAAATCGGTAACTTATGAACTACTGTTGTGTGTTAGCTGTTAGATTCTATTGCTATATTTTACTGTTTAATGTTGTACTTAATATTATGAAATAATTATTCAGAAGAAAATATAGTTCCTTTTCGTTACACGATCCTGAGAACGTTTTATCAGGAGTAAAGTTTGAAACGAGAAAGAAGAAGTTTATTTTCTCTAAAAAAACTATAAAGATAGAATTAACCATCATCTTCCTGGCTTATTCCATGTAACTTGGGGTTGGCGCAACACGTCAATCGATCAGGTTAAGCTACGCTTGCCGGAGTTGGTCCATGGATGGGTGACCCTCTTTACATACCGAGACTCCTCCATGCCTCGGAAAGCACGTTAAGCCGTTAGTCCCGGCTGTCAATCGTGGATATTTGACAGACGTTACGGGTCGTCAGAAGCCTGAAAGTCTGACATTCAGTCTTACCAAGGGGTATCGTATTACCCAGTAACTGGATTGTGAAGTTCAGATAGGCAGTCGCTCCATGTAAAATACTGGTATTCAGCTGCATCCGGTTAGACTGGAAGTCGACCCCAAGATAGTAGGGAAAAGGCTAGGCAGATTGACAAACAAATTCTTAATTTTTTATTCATTGAAAATTAATAGTTTATTTACAGTGTTTCCCTTTATGAAACGTTCTTAAATCGTAAAAAATATAGACAGGGTTTAACGCCAATGTGTGGTCATATTTTAAAAACTTCTTCGGTCTATCGTAATGAACAACTTCAAGAAAATCACAGACAATACCCAAAAAAATAAATGTACCTCCTACACTAATTTTGATCAGCTGATGATGAAAAATTGATCTTTCCATAAAAACTTTGTATGGAAAGACCAATTTTCTCTTTTGAGTTTTGACTATTACTTCCTTAAAGAAAGTGGATCATTTCCTTGGGCAGGTCCTGTTTTTTAAAATATGACCACACCTGTCCGTTACACTGTATAACTGTTAATAACATTGCTTTAAGGAAACTAATCCGAACTGTAAGATTGTGCACTTGTCCAGTTAGAATGTTGCCTTCGTTATAGTGTCAACCTGCCATACTAAATGACTATTATATTATTGTTTATAATAATTTAAACACCTATAATCATTTAAAAGAGTTCTAAGAGATTTTAAATATTTGAAAAAAGTGGATAATGCTATAAAAACCTGCATATAACCAAGAAACTTTGAGAATTTGAATATACTAACTAAATTATATGAAACGAAAATGAATATGAGCATATAAACCAGATTGTAAAAATGATTCTTTATTTGGGTTTAAAGAATGTCACGATACGATTGTGTCCTACCATTTCATTGAAAAGAAGAAAAGAGAAAAAAGGTACAATTAAATATAGGTTTTGTTCGGTAAACACTACTTGAAAAATGTAGTGACTGAGTAACAACAAATGCTAAATATCGTGAAGACAAAACTTTATTTATCAGACTATAACTACAATACATATTATACTAAACTAATAAATAACTTAATAAATAAAATATGTACAAGAGGCATAAAAAATCCGGTAGTAGTAAAGCTCATTGGGCATCAAAAAATTCGTCCACCTCGCTGTCAATGGGAAAAGTGCCCAGAACGCTGGCAGCATTGCCACGTTGAATGGCAATGCTGATTCGTTGGCCGAAAAAAAGGCCAGCCCTCTGGTCACGTGAAGAGTCGACTAAAAGTTTGCTGATACAAAACTTATAAATATAATTATAACAATAGTTGACGTAATTATAATATAATAAGACATAATTCATTAATTAGAAGGCCTAAACCCCTGCAGTAAGATCAAATAAAATATAATTATTAATCAATTATTTGCAAATAGTTTCTCTAGAGAAAAAAAATTCGAGGAATAATAATTATTAATATTAAAAAAAAACATAATCACACGGATTATTAATAGACAAATTTAATAGGTTGTGAATTTATACATTTTCTAGATTTTTTATAATATTAAAATGAAATATGTATTAAAAAAATAATAGTGTCGCTTGGTATTACGTAAGTTCCCTTCTGATTACAGCTTGCTTGCATTAGAGGTGTATGTTGTAGATCAAATGTGTGTGGGCTTACCTTTATTTTAAGAAATATAAATCGTTATAATAAAGATAAAATAACTCTATACATTTAGTTCTTATTATTTTGAATGTTAAAAATTTTTGTAAAGGGTTGCGCATACTAACGTTATATGTTAACGTTTATAATTTGACTATATAGATTCTGTCGTGTCTCAACAATGATGCGATCACAACCTGCTCTTCAATTGTTTCAAGAAAAGATCTTCAAATATATTCTATTTTGTCCCGAAAATCTTTTCAGTTCTTCATGTCCTGTTTTCTTCCGGTGTGTTAAACTGAAACGGAGTTTTGTATGCAAATAAATGAATATTAGTCTTAAGGCTTAGCCTTTTAGCTACGTGATGTGGTAGTCAAGTGTGCCTGTTCTAGATTCTATTCCGTTTACTGGAAGCTGCTGAAAACTCGACACTGAGGACCAATCACATTTTCTAACATTTACATAATTATTTAACTAATACGTGATTTTTTATGAACATCCATTTTTTTTGGGCGTCAGGTATCTATCAAAGACATGTTTTATGGAAAAATACTCTGGCTAAAGGAAAAAAAAATCTGTTCAGTACATTTCGTAAGCATAAAAAGACACAATGAGCCTTCTTTATAAAATTATCAATTGATTAGTTTAAACACTGATTAGTTTTTAGATTAGGATCGTAACTTAAAATTTTCCTTGGAGAATTTGAGTTTACAATCCGCTAATCAGTATACCTCTCAGCTACCGCGGCAATAATAATTAATATTAATAATAATTATTATAATTTTTAATAATATTTTTTTTTTTCGCTCGTGCTCACTGGTGGAGCGTTGAGCAGTGACGTGTTAAACTAAATATACGGTTGGCGAGTTTTACAAATAAGGCTGAATGTGTAATAGTTGGTTTTCGTATAAACCGTGTCTTTATTGATACCACTACAAAAAATTTAGACGTACTATAAGATGCTCGATGCTCATTCCATGTAAACATGATGAGGAAAATTTATTACGTAATACGTATGCATGCGATAATATAATGTAAGAAAAATATGATTGGTCCTTTTACTGAAGTGTGGTCGAGTCCTTATGATGATAAATATTCTGAAGTACTTATATTACAGAAATTATAAATAATTGCCATACAGACTATTATTACTATTATTGTAGTAGTTCTTTTGCGGGAAAATATTAAAGGTGCATACGCTATTGAACTATACTTATTATAACAACTTCTTTTAAAAGGAAACACTGAATTAAGTACTTTAATTTACTTAGCGAGGCATATTATTATTATTATTGTTTATTAATATACAGTTACGTGTAGGTACATAGAAAAGCTAACCAGTGCACCTAATATACCACTTTAATTTATCATTTGATTAAAAACTAAAAGTTATCGACCGAGTAACAATTACTTACTCGAAATGCTTTCAATGTTTTATATTTTAATCATCATCATCATCATCAGCCTCTTAATGTCCCCACTGCTGAGGCACAGGCCTCCTCTCTATGAGAGTGTGTGGGTCGTAATCCACCACGCGGGCCCAATGCGAGTTGGTGGATGTCACATGTCTTCGAATTTTTGGTTCTAGGACATGCCGGTTTCTTCACCGTTTTGAGAGCAGTGGTGATGAAATAATTTATACAAAGTAAAGCGCCTGCCAGGATTTGAACTCGCGACCTACAACTTGTAAGTGGCGGCCAATACCACTGGGCCACCACTGCACTTATATATTTACTTGTTATATATTTATAACATAATTTAATTAATTAAAATATCTGTTTAATGTTGATGTCGAGATGCTATTATATTTTCCCGGAAAAATGCCAAAGAAGCATAAGTCTAACCTACAGTGTTATAAAGTATATTTTGGCTCACAGCACCACCTCGTAGAATAAGATAGAAAGGCTTTAACTAGCTTAGTGTCTCCTTATAAGACTTTAGATTGTACAAAATAACTATAAACTATAACAATTTTACTATAGATTATTATAATTTGTATTTTTCTCTGTAATAAGCAACGAACTTCCAACACGACAATAAGGTTTGAAATTGACAATAATAATTATAAGGGGTGAAGCTAGATGGCGCTAGTTGTAGTTGACCATTATTATTTTAAAGACTTTCGTCTTTTGGATTGAGCTCAGACCCATTTGA